>JAODLD010000094.1:932520-948886 GCA_026781065.1 Mormyrops boulengeri
ACGTTAAACGATGCGACAGAACAGGACTGAGGCTCCCTGCCTCACATTAAATGGTGCGACAGAACAGGACTGAGGCTCCCTGCCTCACGTTAAACGATGTGACAGAACAGGACTGAGGCTCCCTGCCTCACGTTAAACGGTGCGACAGAACAGGACTGAGGCTCCCTGCCTCCCCCGGGTAATGAGTCGGCTGTCCTCGGTGATACTATCATCTTCACACCGCATTGAGTGTGTATTGTTAATGTATTCTTTCTTCACACACATCCAGGCTGCATGTAGGCTGGACGGCTGTATGAACATGTGCACAGATCAGGGACGGGGGCGATCGTTCAGCTAAGTGTGGGGGTGTGGGGGGGTCATTCACTGATGTCTGCTCTGATGCAGCTGATAGGACATCATGGCTGAACAGAACGCCACCCAAAGACCTATCATCCAATAGGGCTGCATCTGTTACTCCTATAGCCGCTCGACTGAGCCACCATTTAAGGGCATTCGGAGCTGCTTCCTACCCCGTTGTCTGCTAACAGCTATTCTGCATTGGCCAGTATGCCATCGTGTTACGGTGCGGCATGTAAATCAGTGCGAACAAGGGCTTCTGGTGGACGGGCTGTAAAATGCAAATGCAAGTTCCATCTGAGCGCAGCACCGTGCCAGAGATGCCTGATCACAGCACCCTTAACGGTTACATAACTGCAAAGCAGCACCTTGGGGTATTATGGGTCTAACCTCGAAAATCACAGGCAGAGTGCTGTGAAAGGCGGTGGGGGGGGGGCTGGGGGCGACATATCTGATCGAAATGCCTTTGCATGATGATTTAATCAGTTATTAAAGCTGAGAATGTTACACAAGTGGCCAGTCACTGGGATAATCTGTGACTCCTCCTGGGGGGTGCATTTCGGGATGGGATGATGGCTATCTGTGGTCCAGCTGTGGGCCATGCAGGGAGAGGTCGAAAGGGCCCTTAAACTCCCATTCATCTGCGTCTTCGTTGCCACAAAATCAGAGATCTTCAGCAAGCGACAGGCAGATACAGGCCCAGAAGTGAAAGCGACCACGTATCCGTGCGAGGCGTACAGCCCGGGGAATCCCTCAGGCACTCAGCAGCTCCGGCATCCGCTCTGATGCTGAGGGTCTGCAGGCATTTGCTGGCTTTGCTGGTGGACCAGAGACACAGAGACACGGGCACAGAGCACTAGGCAGCTGCTGTTACATCAAAGCCAAGCAGAAATAATGATATTTTCCCAGCCAATGGGCACGATGTTAACAGAGCACAGGATTACCTGCACTCTGGCTGAATACCAAGCAGGAGGCCGGGTGGGTGGGGTCAAAGAGTGGGGGGGGGGGACTCACATTCCTCTTTGCACTCTTTACCATCTACTCTCTTTCTCCTTCAATTTACATATTAAACATTCCTCACCAACTGCAAAGCATGTGCTTTATCAATTTTTTTTTTCATTTTGTATCTTCAATCTAATATTCTACGTAGAATCACACGCATATGGATCTATTCCTCTAGAATGACTGAAACGTACCATCAACCCCCCCCCAATGCACACAGACACACACACACACACATACATATATACACACAAATAAACATGGCCATCATCAGCCAGACATCACGGGCAGAGATATCAATCCACCCACAAGATTCGAACTCTGGCCCTAAGTCGCTTAAAAGCCTTGACCTTATAGGTCGGAGAAGTCCTCGGCCTTTTCAGCCAGCTAAACAGGATCTTTGTGTGAATGAATAAACAAGGTGACCTGAATCACCCATGATCCAGCCCCCACCCCCCACCTCTAACCTATTCTGGTGACGGGAGTCTAAAATAAACACATCTGAGGCCTGCTGTTTGTTGTGGAAGTGCTGGGCGGCACTGTGTACTTTCTGGGTTTTATAGGGCCGTGCAGATGTTCACACTAATGCTGCACGTGCCAGTGACTTTGTGTTCACATCCTCATTAGCGATACCGCTCAGATGACATCACGACCCATATCACCATTATCTCATGGCTATGCTAACAGCTCCGCTAATGGCTAACAGAAGAGTTATTAACCTTGACTGATGGGCATGGAATGTATACCGTACAGCTGTGGGTGAAACTTTCTTGGCTGTGTCTATCGTAATATTTTTTTAAGGAATTTTTTGCCCGACCTTGCTGTTATTAATGTTTAAAATAATTACATTTATAACTGTTTGTATGTTACCAGGTATTTATTCACTGTGCAGTAATGTTCGGAGCAAATGCAATTCTAAGAAAACAATCTTTAGATTTTACTGTATTGTTCAACTAGCAACCATTTTTTTACTTGGGATAATTTCGGGATTATTATTCACTCTTATAGGAGTGAAGTTCTAGCAATGGCCATCTTCTCTTTCTCGCCTTCTTGCCTGCAGAGTGATCTTGGCATTGCTGTAAACTGCCACCTTGGTGATCACTCTGTGAAGGGTGTATAGACTCATAGCCTCACACATACTGCATTCTCATTATGTATTCATTTATGATATCCGTACTGCTCCTCATTTGGTAAGTAGGACATCCCAGGAGGATTATTACCAAGAATCAAGAACAGTGACAGCCATCGTGCCCTCCTGGCGTTGCAGACATGAAGGTGGACCGACACCATGTTTAATAGATACTGACTCTATTGTGTTAATATTTATTTAAAGTCAGGGGGTGACCCATCATTGTGCAATACGTGTCTATAACATGCTTTCAAGATCCACAAAAACAAAGGACATATTTATCAAAAAAGTTATTCGCATACATTAGAGTATAAGCATAAACACTGTTAATATATGTGTAGTATTGCACGTCTGCAAGGAAGAAAATATGATGTCATCCGCATGCCGCATACTTGTCATGGTTCCGCAGGCAATGCATCCGTGGTTGCGTCCGGTTGCCTAAGCAACAGGACAGCCTGCTCTGGGCGGATGTTTTAGCTGCTCATTAAAACCCAGCGCAACAGGCATCTCCAATCGACTGGGGCGTAGGAAGCAGGGCCACTTCTGGCGCCATCTGGTGGGGAATGGAAACTGAGGTAATGGAAGAGAGTAAAGGAAGAGGTTAGCTGAAGAAAGAAAATCAAAGAACTAATTTTCATTTAGTGTAAGGTATTCAGGTAAAAAAAAATCTTTGAAAAAAACAAATGGTACTTTATGTTCCAGTTTTTCTGCTCGCCATGTCAGATAGGCACTTGGAACAAAGTTGCAGTGCAGTTAACAGTGCAGACCTGTGTAAAGTGACTCCTTTTAATGAAAGGCATATTTTCAGCATGCTTCAGTTAAAGCCAAGCAATTTTGCATTCAACAGCTGGGGGAAATGCAAAATCGGCACACGTGTAATGAACCCTGACTGCAGCATCAGACTGGAGTGTCCCTGAAACAAGAGCAGAAAATAAACACATGCAAATGCCAGATGTACACTTTTGGTATCACTGATATCATTTATTCATTCAGCAGATGAGTTTGTACAAAGTGATGTACAATTGAGAAAGCAGGACATTATTCCATCCAACCATGAACCCATGACCTTCCAATCACATAGTAGACACCAAATCTCGATTTCATTCAGTTCCTGAAAAAGATTGACTCTACTTCCCCAGTGTAACTCTACAACCTCTGAATGTGATTAACTATCTTTTTTTAACCTTTGTTTTTGCTCTTGTATCTCACACACTTTCCTGCGGCTTTGGTTTGCATAACTCTCAGTGTGAGGGAAGAGGCAAGGCCGCAGCTGATCTCATACAGTTAACCGGCTGGATCATAACCGGCTCACAGAACACCTCAGTCCTTGGACTGCAGACCTGCACAGGAAAAGAATTACTCCCATTCCTGGAATCCCACAGAAATTGACTGTATCCATCTCACTGGATCCCTATGCTTGTCCCCTGTGACTGCATGTAGGATTTTGTATATATATAATCTCCTGATCATAACAGGTATCTGGAATGTGGTAATTTGGCATAATGTTTCCAGACTGGACAAAACACATCTGACAGACGGTAGGCTTGTCCCACACCAGAGCCTGACACGCAGAAAATGGAACGCGCCCTTACCTGCATGTCTCTGCTGGTTGTCGCTTTACCTTTTGTTTTGTATTTATATATTCAGTCATAGACGCTTTTATGTGCCATAAATCACTTTTTCATTTGCACCTTGGCCAACAAAAATAATTAACATCACCTGACTGGAATCCTAGAGGGTGTTTTCTCAGCCTTTAGGTTTTTTGAGTAGCATAAAATACTTTTTGGGTTATATAATACTCCCACAGAGCTTCAGGGATACTTCGGGAAAGCTGATGGACTTCTGTTGTTATGTTTTCTGTCTTTTCTTCTGCATTGCAGACATTCAGCTGGTGTTTTCTCTTTCTTTTTCTGACTGAATCTTCTGCTTTTATAGAAAACGCTTTTTGTTAATAGTGTAATTTGTTCAGCCTGTTTTAGTCGCAGAGCTGACAGAAACAATGAAGTAGTGAGACCATCTGTAAGTCTAAACATGCTTCAGTATATGTGAGTCACTGCTATACGTTTAGTCGATTTTTGTGTCTTCAAAATGATGCTACTCTGTTCCTTTCATGTAACAGTAAAAAACTCTTTTCCTGCAGCTTAACCATGAAACCTTATCCATCCATCTATCCATCCATCCATATTCCTGCTTATTGTGTTCAGGGTCACAGGTAAAACTGAATATGTTATAATTTATGCATTATGATGCTAAAAGTCACATTTACTCCAGGCTGTTTTGTAAATTATTTTAGCGCATTAATTATAACCATCTGCATTTCAATGAGTTGTTTGCTTAAGGAAAGTTATTTAAGTGCGGTCAGGGCTTTCAGCAGATGCTGTAAGGACCTCGTGCACAGATACTCAGAGACACATGGCTGCTCCTACTTGCTGACTGGCTAACTGAAAGCGCACAGACAAGCACACTCACAGCAGCTTGCACACTCACAGCAATGTCTCGCACATGATGCACATGCTCATTGCTGACATGCTGAAGTGCCCGTTGCTACATGTAAAACAGCGCGAGCATCTTTAACAAAAGGCCTGTGTACACATCAAACAAGGGTGCAAAGAGAGACAGTAATGCCCCCCTACCTCATTCCCTTCATTGTTACTCCTTCTCTTAATTTGCATTCACCTTCCAATCACACAGTAGAAACCAAATCTCAGTTTCATTCAGTTCCTGAAAAGATTGACTCTACTTCCGCTGTGTAACTCTACAACCTCTGAATGTGATTGACTCCAACTACCTTTTTTTAACCTTTATTTTTGCTCTTGTATCTCACACACTTTCCTGTGGCTTTGGTTTGCATAACTCTCAGTGTGAGGGAAGAGGCAAGGCCGCAGCTGATCTCGTACAGTTTACCTGCTGGATCATGTGCGATGGCTCACAGAACACCTCAATCCTCGGACTGCAGACCTGCACAGGAAGAGAATTACTCCCATTCCTGATCATTGTTACCCAATCCTGATTCTAGGCTCAGGGCTGATCCCGCGCCTCCCCTTTCTGCACTGTCCCCCCCCTACAGTGCTAAGTGCCTTTTATGGCAGGTCTACCCAGGGGAAGTTGTAAGGCCGTCTCATCTGCGCTCAGTAGCAGCTCCAAATTGTCTTCAGGGGGGCATGGGGGGACCATGGGGGGGGGACATCTTCTGAAGAGGTGAAATGAAGGCTGTCACCAAATTCTGTCTGCTAAGTGCAGGTGCACAAAACTAAAAAGACCATATTATCTTAAATTATGCATTAATTGAAGAGTAAGTTATGAAAACTCACTCAGTCCACGGGATACATTTTTGATAAAATATCTGTGTACTTCTGTGGAGTTTTGGAAATTTAACGAATGTTCTTTGTTGGATTACATGAGGACTGAGTACGTTTTGGTTGCCAATACACAAGATGAGGAAGCCTGACTGTAGGTCACCGACTGTCTCATCTTAAAAACAACAAAAAATGGATGAATTGAGTTTAGGGATTTGCTCTTCAGTTATGGCTATGGTCCCTGTATATATTTCTGAGAACTGCTAAAGTTATAGTTGCAAGATATATGTGCATTTGGGAAAACTCCATCCTGCATTCTATGATCAACATCACTTGGAGTCAATGTAGAGGGAGGGGATCTGACTGGGGGGGGCTATCGCGCCTTGCTTACAAATCTGTCCAAGGTGGAATTTAAAACAAAGCAAGCCTGACTGAGAGGAGACTCACAGTCTCATCTTGTACAGGTGCATTTAATAGATGCCAGTTTGCACTGCCCCCTAGTTGCCAACAAGGGTACTTCTCAACTCAGGCACTGTTGGTGGCGCTCTAATGCACTGTACTTAATTATTATTGGAACTATGTTTATTTTCATTATCGAAACAGGATGACAAATGTACCACTATAAAACCACTCCCTTCACAAATTAGTTTTTTCATTGAATTTTGCTTCAGAGACATCAGTTTGAACATAACTTTTGCATTTGAATTTATGGGCCTTTAAGGGCCTGGTTAAGTGTTAGATAATATGCAGATAGCTACAGAGACATCAGTCAATCCATCCATTACCATCTGAACAGTTCATCTGAACAGAATATCCCTGAACTGTGGCGGAAAACCTGATTGCAAACTCCTTAAATACTCCAGCCATATTGGAAGCCACAAAACTGAACAATAGGCCACTCGCACAAAAACATATTCTCATTGTTGATCTCTCTCAGTTGACCTTGCAGTCTCTAGGACTGAATCATCCTGTGACTTATTTGTGTCTCATCAAGGCTTTAGGTTCACATCTATAACATGTAAGAGGCTCACGTCTCTCTTTTTATTAATTTTGGATGGTCAGACACTGCCCTATTCCACCAAACAGAGGCTCCTGTCTGACATATATTGTCCTGAAGCACTGAAGCAACACGGGCCACCCTGATGATTTTATTCAGATGCGACACGGAGGCTGACATGCTGCCCCCACTATGTAGTGACAAAGTCCAGCTCTTCCCGCAAAACTCCTCGTAGCAACCACAAGACATTTGGAAAGGGCTGAAACATCAAATACGAGCAAGAACAAAGGCTTCATTCACTTTATGTTGTTTATTAAGATAACCAGACTGCTCTCCCCAGTATATCTGTTTTAGGATTTAACTGGTAACGAAACTTAAACAATACTTTGATCTGGAAAAAAAATTAATCAAATAAGTCAAAATAATAGTCAAAGGCACAAACTATATAAGGTCACATAATGTCACAGAATCTCAAGTAAGGCAAAAGGCCCGATGCTGGTGTTGTTGGAGTGGGTAGATAAGTCAATACGGCTGATGTTTAATTAACATAGACATGAGGCGAAAAACAACATTGATACAACGTGCAGACATGTCGTATAAGCCGTGAGCACATCAGTGTTCCCCTGCTGAATGTACCGACTAGTGCAAAAAGAGCTTCGCAGCGGGTAATTCATGTTTGCCTGTAATAAATAACACCATTAGATCAGTGACACACCATCTCACATCCACAGTAGTCATAACAACAAAGGTCAAGTGTTATTCTAGGCTGTTCATGCCTCAGTGTCACAGGCTGCATGTTTAGAAATGTTATTGCAACATGACATTTAACTTTACTGAAATGTATTATTTTGTTTTTCACTTGTGATCGTTCTCATCTGCTCATAGTCATATACATCAGTACTTTGAACAAGTTTTTTTTTTATTCGAGAACATAAAAATGACAAGGAAAGGCTGAATTCACTAATCAGATTTAATTAATAAATAGACCTATTAAAATCGGTCTGGTGAAGCAAAACCCTTTGTTCTGTTGCAAAATATCACCGCAATCATCGTTTAGCTTACATTCTTTCTGCGGTTGCTGCTGTAATTTCTCACAACCACCCTTGAGCTTGGCCACTTCCATGTCTCGTAGAGTTTACGCAAAGTTCACCAGCTCCCATTGTTATTTTTTTTAATAAGGTATACAGGAAAACACATTTTACAAAGGAAACTTCCAGAAGTACTGCGCAACATGAAGAAAACAGTTACTTTCTGCGATGCCATGTGCCCAGGGCGGTCCAGAGAAACAGCAAGAACAGCTCCTTCATTCTTAATGTGCCTGGTTTGTTCAGTCTGCTGCTGCTTAAGTGATCCATTAAGCAGGTTTAGCAGAGCCACCAAACTCTGATTCCTGCTCTGATTTGAGATTCATGCAGCTTAACAGAATATCAGGGCAGCTTGATGGCCATGAGCCAATGTAGCCTTGGGGCTCCCTGAAGTAGCTGACCTCAAGGTTAGCTAAAGCTATTAATAACTGATCTGAATACCTGATTCTCACTGAAATACTCCTGGCATAATGTTCGATCACTACCGACCAGATACCAGACTGAACATACTAGTCACTAGAACAGCTATCTGAGGGCAATTATGCCGCAAATTATTAAATTATTAGACTGCTATAAAAGGCAGCAATTAAATTCTCTATCTATCTATCTATCTATCTGTTTGTCTGTGTGTCTTTCCATTTTTCCATCTGTCTGTCAGTCAGTCTGTCTTTGTGCCTGTCTGTCTACCCTCACACTGTTCGTGTTTCAGTAATTAGCAGAGGCCATACAGTAGATGTGAATACATTTCATATCTTCCTGGGTAACAATCTTATTTTGCATGAAATTAGAGAAGGATGTATGTTACAGATGTCAGATTTGATTATTATTGTATAGTTACTAAAAAGACTGAAAGTGTCACTTCTTGCCAACAGTCTTCACACCTCATAGGACCCCCTACAGCATGGTTTCATCCTGTTCATCCTGGGTTTTGCTGACCATATCTCCTGAGCTTGGTGTCAGCTTCGGTGGGCTAACAGATGTGTTGACTCGGGAACAATGTTATCAGCACTATCCAAGTACCTTCAGGTAGACTGTCATTCCGGAGTTATCAGCATCCTCAAGTTTGCAGATGACATCACAGCGACTCGACCTAGCAGTGTTGGTGACAAACGTGCGGGAGGTAAAAGTCCCGGCATTATGGTGTCAGGTGAACCACCTCACTCTGAACGTCCACAAGACAAAGGAGATCATCGTCAACTTCAGGAGAAACAGAGGCAGTCGCACCCTACGCGACATCAAAGGTTCACATATGGAAATTGACGGCAGTGTCAGATTCCTGGGCATCCAGCTTGCAGACTCCCTCTGATTTCTCAACATGAGCTGCATCCTCAAGAAGGCACAGCAGAGATGGTTCCTCCTAAGGAGGCCAAGGAGCCCCAGATTGGAGGTTAAGGTCCTAATCTGTACTGCTGTTTGAGGCCATTGAGAACATCCTGGCAAGAAGCATGACGGTGTGGTTTGATAATCTGACAGACCGGGATCTCAAAATGCTACAAAGTTCAGTCAGGGCAGCTTCCAAAATAACCAGCTCTGACCATCTATAACACCAGTCCATTTACCTCACCCCCCTGCCCCCCCAGCCTAACACTACACTTTGGTGTAGAGGGAGAGGCAATGCAGCACAAGAATTTTGGAGTATTATCTGAATACGCATGATAAATAAACCTTTGCCCAGACAGGCACTGAACCCCCAGCCCTGGGTTGTCAGAGAATGAAGGGGTGTTACCCTCCACACTCAGGATTTGTTTTGATCTCATCCAAAAATTAAAGCACTTCCCTGTGACTTTCTTACAGTGATTTGATGATGATAACCCTTTATTGCAGTTGCAATACACCATGTCACTAGTCACAAGTACCAGCGAAAAATACTAAGTAAATGTTAATGAGATATTCATTAACAAATGAATTTTCAAATGAAGTCTGAAGATCCACCCCATGCTATATATGGTTAAATATGGGCTGCATATTTTCAGGAGATAGGAAAAATTTTGGTATTCATGCAGGATGGGGGCAGTGGGACCAGGGGTCAGAGGCCATTTAAAGGCACAGCACACAAGGGAAATCACACAGACTGGGAAGGATCACCAAGTTGATGTGTGGTGGTTTATTACTTTGGCCACCATGTAGTCGTATCTCACTGTCACACCAGTCTGACCAGTCTCCAAAGGTGCACCAGTAGCCTGGTTTACTGGCTCCAGATTCTCATCTTTGTTCATCACCACAGACCCGTGACTGAGCACTCAAATCCGAAACCCCGTGTCTCCTTTATGATGCCATGTTGCATGTGTTTAGAGCTAACAGCAAAAGTATTTCCCTGAAACAGGAAGGTCACTGGCATTGCTAAATTCTGGCTACTCCAGCGCTATTCTTTGTCACATGACCCTCAACTTCCTGTTAGCCTGCATGAGGGGTCGGAACAAATCGTACCGCGACTGTGTCTTCCCTCCAAGTGGCAATCAATAAGAAAACCACAAAAAGCCAACAGCCAGCCATTTACCTTTCAACGTGCCAGACAATATTAGTGTCTTACCCCCATCTGTTTTCTGTATCTATACCCAGTCTGGATTACCATGATCCAAAGTAATCCTGAGCAGCGTAGATCATGGAGGTCGGAATGTTGTTACCATTAGGACCGATCACCAGTTTACTGGAAGACACTAACACACAAAGAGCAATAAAAAGCAATTTATTCCCTGTAACAACACCCAAAATTAGGAAGGTGGCACATTTGCTTCAAGAAAATAGCTTGCAATTAAATGGCCTTGGGCCGACAGAGCTCACGTGACGCTTGACAGCACGATGACAGCACACCATCTGCCTAAGTGATCTGTGGTTCAGTAAAAGTATTTATGATTTATTTGGATGCAGCAGCTAAAATTAACCATACTGAACAGAAGCCAAGATACTGTTAAATCAGGAAGGAGGAAGTTAGAATTCACGCTCATTCGCTTGATCTACTTATCTATTTACTCAATCTAATATCCATTTTTTTCTGTGCAGATCTCTACTGTTACACAGCTAGACAGTCTCGAAAGTAATTCAGGCCAAACTCCTGCTTTCGGGGTACAACCTAGAACCATCTTCTCTCAACATCATGTCACTGAACCATTGAGCTGACAACATCAGATTCACTGAGATGGATTGGCATGAGCGAGAAGCTGGTAGCTTCCCTCAGGAGTAAACATATGTTATTGTAAGTAAAGAAGGCCAGGTTTGTACTGCATGGTATGCACTCTCTGCTGAGTCGCTACGCATGCAAAGGACGAGAGAACATCCTGTCTCCTCCCATATCTAGGCACCCGTATACCTCCAAAGAAGTCCAGGAAGTGGAAATGTTCCCTCCAAAACGATGATGTCTGGTACTTACACAGCAACACCAACAGCACTGTAGGGTTAACCGCTACAACTCCTGTGGAGTGGGCATCAACTGCTCAGGTGATCAGAGTCATAAGGATCAGAGGATGAGCAGCACACATCAATAAATAAATTTAAAAAGATGTTTTTCTAGCTTTAATCATCAGCAGAGTAAGAATGTATCCAGCCCTTTCTGACTTCAGCCAAGAATATAGACAGGCAGGCTTGGGACACAGCTGGCTTCCTGAGGAGGGATACATGCTTCAGGTCAGCTCATACATGTGGGACTGGGCAGCTTTTTTTTGTTTTCTGGTCCCTTACTGGAGGAAGTGTGATTAAAATTATGTCTGGTGTGAAGGGGAATCCTTCTGTTCCCTGTGTTCTGCTGCCAGAACATTTCCTTTTCTGTGTGTTTGTCCGTTCAGTAGGGGGATATAAATAAACAATAGCTGCAGCATTTAACAAAGTGATAAAAGTACAAATAAAGCTGCAACGGAATGTACATGCAAAGAAAACATCCACAATTAATGTGACTGCTTCTGGAACACAGAGCAAATACTTCCAAGCTAGCTGTCAACCATGGCGATCTCATGACTGTTTCCTCAGAAACAACTAGGACAAAAAGAGATAATTTTGCACAAATTATAAACTATTTGCAAATGGCTATAAATATTTATAAGAAGGCATAACACATTTTAGCCATGTTTATTATCATTAGCGATGCTTTATGAAGCTTTCATCTATAATGCACTATAGATACCTTCATAATGCAGTACAAAGCATCATTAATGCTTATAACTCTTATACCTAATGCATTAGGAAGGTATCAATAGTACGCTATAGATGAGAGCTTATGAAGTATTATAATACACTATAATGCCTTATGACTGTCAGTAGAAAATGCTGTAATGCTTTATTTATTCTTATGCCGACCATTATAATTCAGAATGAAGGTATCTATAATGCATTATAATTGACAGCTGTAAGTAAAGTGTTATCTGTGCAATTTCAGTATCTTTTCACTGAAATGCACAAAATGATTTGCTGGAAAGACATCCAAGGCAGACAGTAATAACACGTATTAAGCATGTCTTAATATATTTATGTACTAAGCATAATTTCCCATTAAAGTATAATAATAAAAAATATTAGATGTGTGAAGAATTTATTACATTGTATTGTAGTGCATGAAGTGAATGAAGCAGACATTAAGTGAACAGAAATGTACTGCAAAGTACATCAGTTGAGAGAGTAGTCAAATTCAATTAAATTATTCTAAGAATATGTCAGTATGTTTATGAATAGTTACATGTACTCTATATACTGCGTATTCCCATATAATAATAATAATAATAATAATAATAATAATATTAATAATAATATTAATTATTATTATTATTATTATTGTCTATGGGCACAGTGAAACAGCTGTTGTTGAAGTGCCACAAATACTCTGCAGTTAGACTGTCCAAATAAACTGTTACCATTTGTTCCCTTAAATGCTGAGGCACATTGGGGTAAATTTGCTGTTTTAAACACTTAATTGCTTGCATAGATAAGTATTATTTTGCTTTGTGGCATTACATTGATCTGTCAATATCACAATAAATGATTGAAATCCAACCATGAATATGTTTTTAAAATTGTGATAAATTAGAGTAAATTATTATTTGGTCAGATAGCTTATGCATATATATATGTGTGTGTTTTTTGATATATATATGTATAAAAGTTTGGGGACTGTTTCTATAAGAGGTTGAAGGGTTTACTTCAAAATATAATTTTTATGTCTAAATGAGTTTCAGTGACAATCCAAACATTCACAGTAAATCATTACTAAATTGTGTAATTGCTAAATGAAGTAAGATACTCGTGTTTTTTTGTGATCAGACAAAACAATGTATTGGTGTCTCTTGCACACTAGCGCCACCTTCCGCAATTCGGCAGGATTACCGTGATGGTGATCAGCATGCGACACACACAAATAACATATTAGCAATGATAGTGCTTGTAAGAGTGGTGATGAAGGGTGCCCCTTCTGCAGGCTACTAATCTCAGCCTCTTTTGCCAGTAATAAGCGCACAGTCAATAACCATCAAATATACATGACTATTGAAAGCCTTGCGCTTTAAAACCCTCCTTTTTAATGATGAGAAACACAAAGCCAGCCCCAGCAGGCACAGACGGCAAAGCAGGGCAGACTGGGTCGGATTGTGTATTTATGGAGGCAGGAAGGAAACGACAAAACGAAATTCCTGGGTTAAAAGTTTTTAACCAAGAAATGTAGGCACTGATGTCATCGTTAAAATATGAGCAGTATTCTGAGCAGAAGGTGACCTTACGGATTTGCTTCTCATGTTTGGTGTCATGTCCATTTACTCCCATGATTTAGTGTCTCCTGAAATGCTCCATCTGATCCCATAAGACAGTGTCCCGAGATTAGAAATCTGGAGCTGTTCTTTTGACACGGGGTGTCAGAGGGAAACTTTGAACCTTATTTTGAGGTGGTTTAAAGCAGGGCTATTCAAATCACGGTCCTCAAGGCGCAAGCACTGCTGATTTTCCAGTCTTCCTTTAACTGTGAGCCAAGTTTGAAGCCTCTGCAGCCAATCAGTTATTAAACTAACTACCCAGGTGAACTAAAAATAAGGCCTGGATTTGGAATCGAGGGCCAGATTTGAAGAGCCCTGGTTTAAAGACTTGCTAGTAACATTGTGGTTGGTGGCCTGCATGGCCAATCTTGCTCTCACCTCCCATCTAGTGGCTCCACGATATAATGTAGGATCACTGACACACAACTACCCCACTATTACACTTGCAGAGCCACATGTCAGCAAGCTAACAAGGTATTGGTTGCCCTTTGGACCAATCAGGAATGAGCTAGGGCACAATTACTTGTAAACTCACCCTATCAAGCCTTTTACACAGAAATGTTTAAAAGCTGTAGTTCACACACAGCTGTGGCTGTACATTTTTCAAACTTGATTAGCCATTAACACTCAGTGTCTGTGTGTTTAAATCTATCTGAGAGAATAAAGTATGACATTCTTCAGATGAAAGACCGGCACAGGAGACAGGAAATTGCAGGCTGGTGGGGGGTTAATCTAATACAATATGAGGCGGGGCCCCTTTAAAACCACCTTTAAGAAAACACTGTGAAACCACAATACATATTTAACTCATAGAGATCGCTTCCTTCTGGTCTTATCTCTCCGCTGACACTCCTGACCACCCCTACCCTGCCCCAGTTCAAAAACATTTTACCAAACATCTGTTCTATTAACCATCTACTTACAGTATAAAACTTTAGTTAAAATGCATATAACATAAAAATAAGCTCAAGGTCACCAGAATGGAATTTTTGCGTGTAACAGTGTAGGATTTAAATTTGTGTGTGTTACACAGCCATGTATTCACTGGTCCTAGGAGGAGCCTGTCCACCTGGGATCACAGGTACAGGAAGAGGAAGCTCTCTTTTTCATTAACAGGGAACTTCCCGCAGAAACAAAACTGCCTTCCTGTACACCCAGACTCGTAGCCTTGGATTCGACGGCCGGAAACCCTCTGAGTCGCTCTGTGTAAACGAGAGCAGAAGACAAAGGCATTTCCCGTAGACCTCAAAGGCTGTACAGGCAAAGATCTTCTTGCCTCCCCTCCCTTTAACCCTCTTCCAAAATCTTCTGCTTTAATGAATAGTTTGCATTAAGATCTTCTTCATTAGCATCCAGCAAGGTATCATGACACAAAGAGGGGGAAAATGCAAGCAGGTTCTCATGTGTGCTTTTCTAACAGTTCAAAGGTGACGGAACAACAATGGTGGATATATTGCGTCCCTTCTCGCTAGTTTGTCAGTTGAGCACCGGTTTGTTCTTTGTCTGGTAGGATTGACACTTTGACCCCGTTGTGGCTCAAAACCAAGGTGCAGGATGAGGATGAGCGGTGGATTTGCATGCCGCTGCTTTTCAGATGTATGTCTCCATCACATTGTACGTCATAAGACTGACTTCCAAAGCTCGCGCCGAACAGGAAGTTAGGGGCCAAGGTGACAGCCGGCTCAGATTGTCCTGCATAACAATGCGGCGTCAGCCTGGGTGCCTGCTGCAGAAACAACATCCTGTTATATGTCAACGTGGCATGGAGATGTAATGAAAAAAATCCTAGTAGGGGACATGGGGCAGGGCGTGGGTTGTGTCATCTTTTCACAGATACCAGTTTCTGTTTATTTAGATTCTTTTCTCCCTCCTCGAATCAGCAGGACAGCAGACAGGTACAGAAAGATGGCTGACAGAGGTGGCCGTTCCATACTGAACGGTCGTTAAGCCTCTTCCCCTCGCACATATGCAGGGACATCAGAGGGACATGGACACCCTGGCAGATTCAGGGGACCCAACACTTCACCTTGAATACGTAACATTATACGTAAAAGCGGGTGGGGGGATGACATTTCATCAGGGGGGGTCAGAATATATGGTACTCCCCAGGCATGGGCATTTCTCTTTGACTGTAAGAAGCAATGGTTTATCTGTCACTGGCTTTTGTTAGCCGGTTACCCCAGAACTGTGATACATGGAGATTTTTAACTAGTCCTAGGTTTTGTTCTTCAAAGAAAATGAAAGGTGACTGAATTGCCATAGGTGTCCCAAATATGGATAAATAAATTTTGACATAGTAAACATATGATACACAGACGCACTCCGGGTTACGATGGTCCGTGTTACGATATTTCGACATTACGATGGATAAATATTTTTCAGTTTCAGTACATTATTCAATAAATTACACAAGACATTCAACACTTTTTCTTTTAGAAATTAGGCTTTATTTTAATTATTTTGCCCAACCGTAGGCTAATATATGTGTTCTAAGCATGCTTAGGCTAGGCTAGACTAGGGTATGATGGTTGTTATGTTAGTTGTACTTTATTAAAATGCATTTTTGCCTTACAATATTTTCACCTTACGATAGATTTGTCGGAACGTAACCCCATCGTAACATAAGAACATAAGACATAAGACATAAGACATTTACAAACAAGAGGAGGCCATTCGGCCCATCAAGCTCGTTTGGGGAGAACCTAACTAATAGCTCATAGTTGTTAAAATCTTATCTAGCTCAGATTTAAAGGAACCCAGGGTTTTAGCTTGCGCTACACTAGCAGGAAGACTAT
>JAODLD010000094.1:948986-965163 GCA_026781065.1 Mormyrops boulengeri
TAATAACTACTCGCTGCTTCCTGTCAGTTAACCAGTTTTCGATCCAAGCTGCTACAGATCCTAAAATCCCTGCAGCTCTGACCCGGGGAGAGGCTGTATTACTTTTGCTGACAATGATAAATAATGTTCCCACAGTTTCCACTGAATCCCAAATAAATTAGCTGGTTTAAAAAGTTTGTTTTCATGTAAGTATAGGCACTTTCTAAACAAATGTTAATAGATCGAGTCAGTGTTGACACGGTCTGGTAAAGGAATTCACTCAGTGAGCGGTGATCCAACATATTTCTCATGTTTTCAGAAATCTGAAGACCATGAGGCAGAATTCTTCATCTGGTCCTAATATTTATGTCGTATGAAATTAATTTTAAGCACGTCGTGCGATGGACTTGCATCCTATGCCTGTCTTACACTTTGGATCGCTACATTCCTAACCAGATGAACAGCTTCTAGAATATTGTTAAACACTACAGAATTGTCTCAATTTTTTTTATGGCACTCATCCAACCCACCTTAGTCATTTGGACATTTGTCTGTCAAAAACAAGCAAGGGAGACCACTTGAAGTCCCTGCTACATTTGTCACACACCAAATCCACAGAAACAGGATGCAGTTGCGGAAATCACTTTACTGAAGGTAGGAATTCCATAGAACAATCTGAAGCCAAACATGGTACAAACAAACAAGCTCCTATGGCCAATGCAGACAAACAGGAATCAATAGCCATGAGGAACAGCTCAGAAACCGAGCTAGATGGATGACAGACTTTTAAATGACCAGAGTCGTCATACATATTCTCAACTAGAAACTGGAAGGAAAAATGAAATTGGGCGGAGCCAGTAGTGAGTGGGCTGGCAAAGTCAGGCAGCACCAAACCAGACCATTTGGGGGGCGGGGGGGTGAACGAGGACATGACTCTATTAACATTAGCATCAAACTATCAAAATATTATTGAAGAAATACAGAAGAATATGTTCTGTTCTTGTCCCCGGATATATAGCCAAGCTATATTTTCCAACCGGTGCCTGATTTGTCCCTCTTGAAATACAGATGTCCTTCTGTGATGAATGTAAGGCCTAGCACAGTTTTTCTTGTGCGTAGTTCCTGGTCTCCTCGAGGGACCTACACTTTCCCCTAAGAGAGCTCTTAAAATAACCCGAGAAGCCCATCCACAGCCAGGATTGACAACAGAGTGGCTCATGTAGCATGTAGCACTGCCAGCACTGTCATCTCAGGCTTATTTCAGCTGGTTTGCTAGCTATGATCTGCTTCAGGTTCTCCGTTTTGAGGACACCATTATGTACAGCTCTTTAGCAGGGAGGTGGGAGTGTGTCAGCGCACGTCACACAGGTGGAGGTAGGTGTGGAAAAACGCTTAGTTCATCCTCCTTAACAACCAGGTTCCCACAGGTCCGTGTCCAGGGATTTCAGCTCCAAACAAACCCCCCCCCACTGCTTCATCATTGCTCTTTGCAGTCTGGGGTGTTCGGTAAGTGGTATGTCAGCAGTCAAATGAGCGATATCTCCTTAATGTTCTCGTTTGCAACTCGTGATCTGCTTCCTTATTTTCTATAAGAAATGTGTGCTCATTACATCATTTCCTGTTGCGGGAACAAGCCAAGGTTTCGGCACATCATTGACTTCAAGTTGTGAATGTTCCTGCGTCCCAGAGAACAGCTGTGATGCAGGAATAGCTGGGTCCTTCATTTGGCACATGACCCCTGGGTCTGGGGGGAGGAGGGACAAGATAGTGACAGTGGAAAGAGCCAGAATGGAAGACCCCCTGCACAGCTCGGGTCCAGCCAAGGAGACTTTGAAGGTGCCCGATTCTTCAGACCACGACGACGACTCAGGGAGTGTGCGCCCTGACAGCTCAATCGTCTTTGTGTTTGGGCCCCAGAGGAGAGGAGCAGACCATGCCATGACGCTGTACCAAGCCTGTGCCAGGAATGAAGCCCTAGTTGTCCGTGAGATCCTACTGAGGGGCATCACACGTCAGGAGGTGATGGAGGTGGACATCAATAACTGGGTAGGTGACCTTCTCGCTCTCCATCTCCTCAACTCACTCTTCGGTCATTATTTTATAAATTGAGTTTCTGCTTATGAGAAACATCGATACTACTGATCACAACACTGGATGCACAACTGAGACACAGACACACACCTCAGGTTTAAAGCTGACTCTGGTTCTTCTGTGTCGCCCCTGCCTCTGACCTCAGAACGGCCTGATGGTCGCTGCCTATAAGGGCTTTCTGGAGATTGTCATTGCCTTACACAGCTGCCCCTATCTGGACATCAACCACCAGGACAAGGAGGGAAACACAGCACTCATGATTGCAGCTCAAGCAGGTCAGTGCAAAATGCAGCTTCTGCTTTTCCCATTAACACCCTGCTTAACCTGCTTTGGGCCCATTCAAACTTAAAGTTGCTCTTATTATTCATTGTTATACTGATAAAAACTGAACTGTCAACATAGCGATGTACAGTGCATATCCATATCTCACAAAGCAGGGAGCTTGAAGCCTCACTCAGGAAATACAGGCACACCCTACACATTTTACTCATCGGTCTGACAAGTTTATCCAGTGCAATCACAGTAGAGAAAAGGATTACAATTTATATGCATGAACCCATGATCTTTGTGTCTCTAGTACAATGCTCTCCTTGTTGAGCTACAGGATTTGTCTATGATAGGTGTAATGGATAATGTAGAGTGTATACAGTAAGTGCTATATATACAGAAATGGGCAAAAGCCTAAAGCGGTCAAAGAAAATAGCTAAAACTATTATCTGGGCCATATTTAGAAATCTAAAAAATGCTCAAATGAACAGTAACGCAATAAAAAGTAACAGGCTTTCTTCTGTTCTCCAAAAAGTCACAGATATCTTGTTGGATGACTATACTGTAAGAACAGAGCTTCAATTCCCAAACCGCTCCTCAGGGGCACCTCAGCCATTACATTATTCATTAAATTTCATAATTATCTCACTTAGTTAATTACTTAACTTAATTAGGTAACTTGTCGAGGCATTGTTTAGCCAAACATGATCCAGTGGTTTCTTCAAGAAATACGTGGGTAAATTGGATGGTTATTGGAAATACCGGGGTGACTTTAGGAGAGATTCCTGAACACTTTTCAACAGAAGTAAAATCAAACACCAACATGAAGATAATTCTAACGTAATTATCTTTGGCGGCCATTGACCTTTGCCCAGCACTGTGTGTGGGTCATTTTTGTGGACCACAGCTGGAGATAACTTTTTATTCTTTAAATCATCAGGAGACTGTTATATGATCTGCATGACCAGTCCATGGAGAATTAATTAACAACTTCTGCAAATCGTCAGCATGACATCAGAGTCATTGTTCAATGAATGTATTCTGTTTATTAGTGAGATTAACTCCCACTTTTTTAAAACAAATCATCTACAACCACTTTTTCCTTAGGACAGGACAGATGCCCATGCTAGGGATTAGTTGCCCCATGAATTACCTAAAAAATTGTATATTTTAATGTTGAACTCTAACTAAAACATTTATCTAGATTCATGACAAAGTAAACATGACGTACAACACGTGAAACTATCAGCCCACTATGGAATTATGGGAATGTTGGGCTACTCTGATACTCTAATAGGTCTGATTATAACAGTGAATGTGTTACTGCTGGAGATACCTACAGCTTGCATTCCCGGGTATTTGAAGGCGTTCTTGCCAGTGAGGACACTGAACACTGCAGTAATTCCTCTGGAAAGAAACTTATTAGTGTATTTTGTACATCATGATACAAATCAGACCTTTATAACTGCCACACTGCAGTAATCACGAAAATCCAAATGTAACGCTTCATAACACCATCAAAGACAATGCATAGACATTTATCAATCCATGACTTCCCTGTGCATTATGGCTATTTCATGCAAACCTTAAAAACATCTTTAGTTTTACCTGTACTGTAGGTCTTCTTCTGATTTTGCATGACAGTATGAGATCAATTAATGAAATAGGAAACTAAATCCTCTACCTAGCCCCACTGCTGACTACGAGCTGTGTGCCCCAACTCCTTCAGGTCACGTGACCATTCTGAACTACATACTGAATTATTACCCCGGGGCAGACATGGAGATCCGGGATGCCCGCGGCTTCACGGCCCTCATTAAGGCGGCGATGCAGGGACGCAGCAGCTGCGTCATCGCGCTGCTCATGGCTGGTGAGTGACAAAGCGTGACGAGGACCTCCACCCTCCAGCAAGCTCACCATTGTAGAGGGAGGGGGTACTAAGCTGGCGGAGCTGGCAGAGACAGCGCAAGATAAGGAAGCTGTCACATGGTCATGCTTTTAAGATACGACACCACATGACAATCTGTCAGCTGTGACAATCGATGGTGACCCATAAAGATTAAAAGTGCACTTAAATACAACCACAAACACAAATAAGACACAAATCACAACACTGAGAATCCAGAATATGCAAAAGGTGAAAGGGAGTGTTCAGGAAAGGCAAAGCAGGACGCATGGATTGATGAGATTTAGACACAAGTCTGGACAATTTTATCTCTAAACACTATCAGCTGTCTGTCACACTCACCTTGCCTAGAGTTAGGGTAGCAGTAGGTAAACTCACTGGGCTTATTATGGTTAGTATATATTTACAACTGTCTTATAGATAATCATAACCATTCCCTCTCTGGTTTATGTGTCTCACTATGATGGTTTCTAGAGCACGTATCATTGCACAGTGTGCAGCCACGGTGTTTTTATAACATCCCTCACTGCGCAGTGTGCAGCCATAGTGTTTTTATAACATCCCTCACTGCACAGTGTGCAGCTGTGGTATTTGTATAACATTTCTCACTGCACAGTGCTGTATAATTCAGATGTTCTATAATTCAGTGGTTCCTTTTCATCCCGTCTCCATAGTAATTTTCCTACTTCCTGTTTTTCTTGCAAAATGAGAGTAGACGGCATCTGTCACTATGTACAGCAGTGACTTCCGTAGTTTCTCCTTCATTATAATGCTCTTATCCTGATTTTCTTCCCTTCTTCCAACCATCTCCCTAATCTACCAGGTGCAGATCTGAATGCGGTGGACACCACACGCCGCAAGTGTGCGCGGGAGTGGGCCCAGAAGACGGGACGCTTTGAGACCCTCCAGATGCTCCAGCGACTCCATATGCAGCCCCAGGCCCAGCAGTTCTGTGAGACCTATGTGCTGGAGTGGCCAGAGCTGAAGTACAAGTCCGCAGTGGCCAGGAGCAGGGGGAAGCAGATCTCTAGGTGCCTACGTTCCACGTTCTCCTACCGGTTCCCCCAGGACCCCCGGGACAATGGCGTGCTGGACCATATGGTGCGAATGACCACTAGCATCCACAGCCCATTGGTGATCACTGGTTGTCGCCCGCTCTGCCCCAGCAGCCCCCCAGAGTTGGGCAAGAGGCGCCTAGCCGTGTCGGAGCTGGCTCAGCAGTTCTCGGTGAACGAGCTGGAGGAACGTACGGTAAGGCACAGCACCGGCTCCAACTCCTCATCCCTTTCCTCTGTGACCTCCTCTGCCTGCACCTCGCTGGCCTCCTGCTGCCCCGACACACCCTGCAGGAGCAGCACATTCTCCGCGGCCTCCAGCAGGGTGCAACGCTTCATCTCATGGGGCTCTGGCACCCACAACAGTGTCTTCCCGGCTGGCTGCATCCCCCAAATCAAGGTGATCAGAGCAGGAGAGGCCACGCCCAGGAAGGAGAAGATGAGGAGGAGGACCAGGGGTTACCTGGAGCCACCTAAGTGGAAGTACAGGGAGATAAAGGAGGACAAACAGAAGGTGAAGGAAAACCACGAAATGGTGAAGAGAGAAAAAGAGTCATCTGACAGGATTAGGGTCAAGAAGACAAAATAAGACCAAACAAGTCTGATGCCAGCCGTCAATCTGCCTGTGGGTCCCCGGCTTCTTTCACTCCCACTGTTCATACTTCATCAAAACAATTAAATGAATCCTTTGGAGCGCCTGTCTGCTTGTGGTCTGGGGTCAAGCTGGGGCTCTGGGCTCCTGCCCAACAATTATAGTCAGCTATTTCCGACCGTCGTCCCGTGAGCCAAGTCAAACTTCAGGTTTCTATTAACACTTGAATCCAAAACTTTTCTGGACACCTTACAGAGGGAAATTCTAAGAGTGATGGCCGTCATGATGTCACATCACCCTGATACTGAACTCTTTGTTGGGATGGAGAATTATTTACCTTTTGTGATAAATAAAGTGGTTCTTACACAGTGCCCTTCTCAAACAAAGAGAACTTTGTTTCCCTCATCATCGTGATTCATATTCTGCCATGTTAATCCACCTCTGTCTACAAGTGCTCAGAGTCCTGGATGAAAATACTCAAACTACCCTCAGTCTTTGTTGAGTTCTGGTTTAAAGTTTTACACACGTGTCCTGAGACAAGAACCAGAGGTGGAAAGTTCAGGTCCAGAAAGCAGAAATCCAGACCAAGATTTTGTTTCAGCCAATCAGTTGGGTACTCTGTGACTGTGGCTCTTTATGTTCAAGTGGTTGGTTGAAACAAAATCTTTGTCTGGATTTCTGCTTTCTGGACCTGAACTTTGCACCTCTGATAAAAATGTTACATAAATATATTTTTGTCCAAAGCAACATACAAGTGAAGATCAGACATTACGGTCAGCCAGTGTACCTGGAGCGTTTGCGGTCAAGGGCCTTGTTCAAGAACCCAACGATGACATTACAAGTCCAGCAAAGGAATCTGAAGCAGCAACCTTCCGATCACAGTTACACAGTTCTAACCCATAGAGCCACAAGCTGGCTATTCCACTTTGCTAAATAAATGAAGGATAATCATAGAGTCTTTAAGACTGACAATGAACCTTGTTTTGTGGTGGGGGACAATTATCATCAGCATGTCAATAATGATATATAATTACCCTGAATTTATATATAAATAAATATTTATATATAAATGATCTAGTACCACTTGGTTGGTCAGGAAAAACAGAGCAGAATAGATTGCATGACTGAACAAATGTGGCCCTTAGAGAAGTGTATAATATTAGGGCAGGAGGGGCAATGTAAATACCCCCACTCCGAAGGCCAGCCCCCTGACCAGGATACACAGTATGAAGATGGATGAGTATGTAGAATAGTCTTTATTTATTCATTAATTGTTAAAAAGAGAAATTTATTAGGCCTGACAAAACACACATTTTAATAGCCACAAACATTAGTTGAAATAGTAATTTTCAACACAATCACTTATTAAACATTTGCACCATCACAATCTAAAGAATAAAAATATTTAGCACTTCTACTCTAGAGTGAGAAAGGTCGCGTTTTTGTCAAATTTGAAATATATCTCGTGATTCGTTTTCCTGGATTCTGTATAAATTGTTAAAGTAAAAACGGCAAATTCTGAGTCTGCTAGTAAAATGTTTGTATTGAATTAACAGCGGCCAGATATTCTCAGTAACAGTCTCACAACTTTAATTTCTGGGAAGAATTTCCTGTTTGCTCAAGTTAGTCCTAATTTGGCATTTTATTCCTTTGCCATAATCTTTGCAATATATCGCAATTCAAAGTTTTTACTTTGTTAAGACGTCTAATGGGGAATGGGGCTCTGTTGGCTGGGACACAAAAAGGCAACGCGCAAAACTCGGGGCTTTCGGACCACAAGCTCAGGAAATGCGTGATAAAATACCATGAACAGGAAAACAGCTGGGAAAGCGCATTTCGCAACGGGAGCTTTGTCGGGCTGAGATCGGGAGTATGTGTACCGAGAAGACCCGGGGCTGCGATTCGTAGCTGTTTCGCCGGTTCGTCGGTGAAAGATTTCTTAAGAGATAGGCCTAATCATTGCCGGAGATTACTCCCAGAATAGATCTCCAGATTTCATAAATTATCACCATGCCATAATCCTTGTAACTTTTTTTTTTATGAGGCTGTAAAGTCAAAATAGTTCATTTGCTTTTTATGCGTGCTTTAGCTAAAATAGGAAAACAACGGAGAAAATCAGAAGACGGGATTAACTCAATGGACCGTTCTCTTTCTGGTCGGAATTGAAAGATTTCGCAAAAAAAAAAAAAAAAAAACACAGGAAAGAATCCATTCTATACGGGCACGGAGAAAACATCCAGGTAAAATGCTGTGGCTTTTTCCACGATTTCATCTGGATACATTTCAAAAATGTATTCAAAGTTTGGCTTCGTAGCCCACGTTAAAGGCTTGTTTTTGATAAGTGAGGTGCACCCCCGTCCTAACAGGATAAGCCCCATGATACATTTATCTAAAGGAAATTTCATTTTGTTCTAATCTCGCTGTTCTTTACTGTCACTTTTACACATGCTTGTAAAGTTTTAACGTATATTCGTGCGCGGGTTACTTGTGACTCCCTTTTCTCTGAAAGATGAGTCTCCTTTCTGGAGATTAGCGGCTTTTCGTAGATTTGCCACGGCGCTGACATGCTTGTAATCCGGCGTCATGTGATCTGGATGCGCCGTCCGGGCTGGGATTCATGCCGATAGCGATGCGCTATGACAAATATACCCACTTCGTTATACAACTTAACGTAAACTACTGGTAGTTAATCGGCCTCTTTATTTTCTGTTCCAGATTATATTAGCAGAGAAACCGTTGGAGAAGGTTGGGGATATTATTTTCGATTTTTTTGTGTTATGTCGATGCAGTTCCTCTGGTTTATATCCCTTCAATCTAGCTCATATATCTTCTAACGGCTTAACCCGGTCAGGGTCGCGGGGACGTCACTTTAATAAAATTCAGACTTAATAAAATTCATATGTATGTATAAACCGAAGGCGAATACATTTCAAATTTATGATTTTCTTGATGGGATCAGACGAAACATAAAATAACCTTTGTAGCCTACTTTCATATTCATATTGTTAATAATTTCTGCTTTTGAAGACTATTCATGAACCTCAAGGTCAATCTCTCACTAAATAAATTTAGTATTAAAACACCTAGACTGGCACAACGACGTTAAAAAACGTATTGCGGAGAAATGTTGAGCCATATTAATAAATGATATGACAGCTCTTTTAAAATTAATCTTACTGTCTTTATTAACAACCACTATCGGTTTAATTAATACTAGCAACGGTACAGGCAGGGAAACCAACAATTTACACGCTAAGCGCACGGAGGGCTGCCAGCGTGACACTCACACTTTCTGACTCTAACGGTCACGCAAGAAATCTTACGGCAAATATATATTACAAAACATCGTATTTGGCGCCATCTATTCCAATTTTTGTCTAGATCCCGCATATAAGATGACACCACTTTTTCAGACGATGGCAGGAAAAAAAACCCGTCTTATATTCGGGTCAATACGGTATGTATTAGCTTATCTTGTGCTGTCTGTGTGTGGGAGTTGTCATAAGATATACACATTGCAGAATGAGAAGTTTGACCTCTTTTTTGTAAAAGTTTCCTTTTATTCTCAATGACATGCACTGACCTTCAAGTAAACCGTGTGAGACGGAAGGTGCTGACATCACAGCCTGTCAAGTTAACAGGGCCAGGATAGGTGATAAGGAGCGGAATGTGAATTAAAGGTCCTTCCGATAATTATCTGTTACTCGACTCCTCAGAGTGATACAGCGCACGTTCGTGTGGTGGATCTGTGCTGTGTGTGCCCTTAACGCTGATGGTGGCTCTCTCGCACTCCCGACAGAGATGTACACTCCTTCAGCGGTAGTCCTGGTTCTCCTTCGCCTCGGCCTGCGCTCCGCAGGAGCTCCGCAGCGTAAGTGACACTCCTGCCTGAAACTCACATATCATGCGGCTCCCCTTTAAAGCAGCCAAACAGTCCACCTACACAGCTGAAGTCGTTAAGTGTAAACGCACTGGTTTGAAATAGCCTTGGATAACAACTCATTGTGTGCTCAATGGGTGGGGCCTCCTTGTGCAGGTATTTATGAGCATATTAATGTATAAATGAAGGTATAGATAGATACAAACTGGGTAATACAGTGGTGTGACATCAAGTGATGGGGGTTCAAATGTTTTCCATGTGTTTTGAGGGCTTCCACATTCTGAAGGCATGTAGTTAGGCTGGGATCTCTAAAAACACATTGTGCGTATGTGCGTATGTGTGCATGTGCGTATGTGTGCATGTGCGTATGTGTGCATGTGCGTATGTGCGTATGTGCGCATGTGCGTATGTGCGCATGTGCGTATGTGCGTATGTGTGCATGTGCGTATGTGCGCATGTGCGTATGTGCGCATGTGCGTATGTGTGCATGTGCGTATGTGCGTATGTGTGCATGTGTGTATGTGGTGACCAGATTTCCCCACAATGTGATAAAAACTTTTTACCTTGTGGGGACATTTTTTCAGTCCCCACAACCCTAACCTATATTTTATAAAAATCTGTGAATGCAATCAAAACACAAAAGTAGCCAGAAACCTTGTATTTTGTTTGGTTACTTATGGTTAAGCTTAGGGCTGGATACAGGTTAAGGCTACCATAGTTGGGATTAGGTTTTTACCTATAGAAATGAATGTGGAGTCCCCACAAACATATCAATACATGGACTGTGTGTGTGAGTGTGTGTGAGACTCTCAAGCGCATATTTGGAGATGGACTCTTATCACCCCGAAACAATGGGAGGCTGGGCGTGTGCATCTTCCTGCTGCTCTGGGCCCATGGCACCAGGCTCTATTCCCATGATGCACTGGGATCCCCATGGCACAAGGCTCTATTCCCATGATGCATCCCCTTCAAACAGACTCTGTTAAATGGAAATTGCCCCAAATAGGAGAAGGAGGTAGTGGCTGCCTAATTAGACGTGAAAATGTCATAGAATGGTATTTAAAGGTTGTGTTTATTTTGTTAGCTCTTGTTTGTGGACCAGGTGAGACTCCAGTGAGAACAGTGTTTGCTCAAGGGTGATCCAGATCTGTTACAAAAACTGATCACTCTCAATCGACGTCTCACTCCCCACCCCATCCATATGCAGACCTGGCCTCTAAGGGGAAAGTTCAGTGCACATGCAAAAGTACGGAATGTGACAGCGCCACCTGCTGGGGCGACCGATGCTATTTCACCGTGGTGGAGGGCCAGGAGCTGAGGGGCTGCTTTGACGTGGACGAGCAGCTGCAGTGTGTCACACTGCCTGAGGTCTACACCAAGTGCTGCTCCTTTGACCACTGTAACGCCAACATCACCGCTCCTGTGGACACAGGTCAGCCACATCACATCTGCCAGCAGTGTGGAGAACATGAAGGAGAGTGGGAAGGATAATGTTTTGAATTCATTGGTCGAGAATGGCACATTGCTGGCGCCTAGTGGTTGTTAAGAGTACTACGGCTGACCGGCTCTCTTCGTTCATCCATTTTCCTGAGCTTCTTCTTCTATGTAGGGTATTTGTTCGGCAGGAGTCTCTGAAGAAGCGCAGGGCATGAGGCAGGGGACATTGTAGGGGAACTTAGTCTGTCACAGGATACAGAAACATTATGGGCTATTTAAAGACACCAACCACCTTTAGGGGAACCTTAGCCTGTACCCTGAAGATATGAGGTCACAGTGCTTCCCACTGTAGCACCATTAATATTATACTGAGTGAACGAGAGTCCTATTTATAAGTTCAGCTTCTGTGTTTATATATGGGACACCAGGTTAACTGGGAATTTTGTGCAGGTGAACTGGGTAACTGTTCAGTAACTGCAATCCAATATAAACAGTTTGTCAGTGAAGTGCTCTACTCGGGTAAATTCAACACGAGTTTCTCCAGAGCTACCGCCAGTGTTGAGAAAGCTGTGTAGCTCGGCACATGTTACCTCTGACGCCCTCTCTCTGCACATCCAGCGGATGATGAGACAGCGGTGCTGGTGGCCATGCCCGTGCTGGTGCTACTCGTCCTGTCTGTCGGACTCGCCGGGTTTATCTGGTGCTGGAGGAAGCGGAAGGCCAAGCGGTGCCAGCGAGAAGACGACGGGGTCATAGTGCCCAAGGCGTCCAGCAAGGACGACCCCACGTACGGGGTAGGACTCTGGGCGGTCGCGGGAAGAGGAAAAAGGTCATGTTGACTCTTCGTGCCAGGAAGCGGGAGGCCCTGTGTGTCTCATTGGCTGCCTCTGCCTGTCTCTTGCAGGACATGTTTGATGAGTTCTGCACATCTGGCAGCGGTACTGGCCTGCCCTACCTGGTGCAGAGGACCGTGGCCCGGCAGATCATGCTGGTCGAGTGCGTTGGTGCGACATGTTCCTCAGCAAAAGCCCCCATCGTCCGCCACCCCATGCCACGCAGTAAAACGTTCACAGCACACAGAGGCCCAGCATTCTGCCTCACAGATGCCCAAACTCGTTCCCAAGAGTTTAGGTTCATGGATGAGGACAGATCTGACGTGGGCTTTCTTTGGCAAGGAGAAAGGATCAGCGCAGTCGTGTTTCACCTCCTGCGTGTCATGGGACTATTTCAGGGAAAGGACGCTATGGTGAAGTGTGGCGGGGAACCTGGATGGGGGAGAATGTGGCCGTGAAAATCTTCTCCTCCCGGGACGAGCAGTCCTGGTTCCGCGAGACTGAGATCTACAACACTGTGCAACTTCAGCATGAAAACATCTTAGGTGAGTCATCCCCACCCCCAGACACCAGAGGGCGCTGTGCATCTACGTTCTGGGTCAGGCTCCACTCAGCTAACAGATGCGTCAATGTTCGTGAATATATTTTGTGTATGTGCAGATAACTGAATCCCTTGGAGGTTTAGCAGGTATTTATTTTGTCTAACGGATGTATAAAGAGTAAAAAAAAGAGGGCAAAGAAAGAGGAACATGACAGTCTTTAATCTTATTCACATCACAGAACATGTAACATTGTCCCTGGTGTGGTTGGGCCACTGCTTCTGATGTGAGGAGTACAGACATGGCTGACACACTCCCGCTATCACGCAGTGTCACATGCTCTTAATACCTCAGACTGCTTGGATATTATTTGGGTTATTATGTTCCAGGTCAGCTTTGAAACGCTTCTACCATCCCCGGGGTTGCCAGCTCTCATGCATCTGGCGTGACACTCACGCTTTCTGACTCTCACACTCACACAAGAGGTCTTACGGCAAATCTGTATTATTCCATTATAAAACTAAAATTAGCTGCATCAAAAGCACTGAGGTAGTTTGCAAACCCAATAGACTATTTACAAGGTACTAAAACTGTTACATACATGTAAATGTGTGTGTGTGAGTGCAGACTTGTCTCGAATTGAAAATCTCACGCCAGCCCACTGACCAAAGTAGGCAATCTTGCACCCCATAGCTTAAAAAAATACAACTTTCACTGTTGTGAAGAAATCAGACAGGAAAACTGAATACAATTGTAGCCTTCTAGTGAACTGAATACAGTTATGTACGTAATCTCCCAGCACAGCAGGTAGTCTGACTGTGCATTGAATATAGTAGGTCTTTTTACAGGTTTTGTTTTTGTAAGGCTTGTTCTGTCAGATATGTTGTGTGTCATGCCAGAGTATTGAAAATGGGGTTTCAGTTTTATTTTGCTGCATAAAAACACAAGTATTCAAACAAAGCACATGGAGCGGAGTAAATCAGACACTGTCTGTACCTGTTTGCTGTAGTGAAGAGGCCATCAAGTTTCCTCTGTTTGTACCCCATTGAACCTCAGGTTTCATCGGGTCAGACATGACGTCCAAGAACTCCAGCACGCAGCTGTGGCTGATCACACACTTCCACGAGGCGGGCTCGCTCTTCGACGTCCTGCAGCACCAGAGCCTGGCGCCCGACAGCTGCCTGGCCATGTGCTTGTCCGTGGCCAGCGGCCTGGTGCACCTCCACACACCCATCCTGGCCATGCAGGGCAAGCCCGCCATCGCACACCGGGACCTGAAGAGCCGCAACATCCTGGTCAAGAAGAACGGGCAGTGCTGCATTGCCGACCTGGGTGAGGCTGGCCGGACGAGAAGGGCTTGGGGGGGGGTGAAGTTTGTACCTGGTCAGAGCACAAGATCATTTATCTGACACCCCTGGAACACTTTTCTGGGTTAGGGTCTCACTCAAGGGCCCGATGGAGATGCGACTACTCATTCAATGACAGGATTAGAACCGACAACCTTACAATCATAGACTCAGAGCCCTCTTGAGCAGAGCCACCTGCCACCCCACTGCTCTGTCCGTTCAGGCTCAGTATACATCTGATGCACCTGTTGTTCCCCCTCAGGCTTGGCTGTCATGCAATGCGAGACCGGTGACTACCTGGACATCGGAAACAACCCTCGGGTCGGGACCAAGCGCTACATGGCCCCTGAGGTTCTGGATGAGACCATACGGACTGACCAGTTTGCCTCCTACAAACAGACTGATGTCTGGGCCCTGGGCCTGGTACTGTGGGAGATCTCCCGCCGGACTGTGGTGAACGGTGAGCGACTCCACTCCTGCTCCTCAGCTATATCCGGCATCCTGCTGTGTTTTTAGCGCTTTATCAACCCAGACAGGTAACGTGTGTAAGTAAGAAAGTTCTGATGAAGTTGTCTGGAATCAGACGTACGGTTGAGGATTTGAGTTTTCAAACAGAAGCAGTTCGGGAAGCCCTTTTGTGGTCTTTTTTTTTTGCGGGCTCTGTAAATAGGACAGCAGGGTAATATTAGGTCTGTGGAAAGTTCAGTTTAGGCTTTTTTTTCCCTGGAGGTTTTGAGGGGATAGCTTGGACTGAAAAAGGGAGGGAAAGGAAGGAGAGCACGGGAGGACACCGGCAGTGAAATCGAGACAGCTAAAATTTGGTGGCCCTGTTGCTGCCCACAGCTGCTCCCGCCTTGAGCCTGGTAACAAGGACCTTGTTGTGTAGAATAAACTATAGTCCGTAGATGATGATGCTGAGGGTGGTGCCACTGTTCAGTGGATAACCCTGCAGCCTCACAGGCCCTGGTTCTGAGTGTGGGGTGTGCATGAGCTTTCATTTGGGTCCTCCAGTTTACTCCTACAGTCGAAAAACATGCGATTAGTCTAATTAATGTCTCTAAATTGCCCGTTGTGTGTGATTATGTGTATGTGTAAATAGCAATGCAGCAGTATACCATGGTGAGAATACTATCATGGAAATAGATAGTAATCATACCGTGTATCTTTGCTTATTACTGGTATTTTAGAAAAATGCAACCGAAAAGAGAATCTCTGCTTCGGAAGCACATCTCCTTCACTCCTCACCAGTCTGTCAGTCAGACTCAGCAAGTGCTGCCATTATGTGGAATCTCTTCCAGCGTGTCACTTCCCGATCCATATACCACCTGCCCGATTTGTACCTCGCACACCTGTGTTTCCATTTTTGAGTATGCGTACACCACATGACATTTCCTGGCACTGTCCCATATATTCATCCTGCCATTTTATGGTAAACATATATTGTCTACGGAAACAGCAGACTACACTGGTCACGTAATCGTTTAGCGGGAACTGGTACTGACTGAAAAAAAATCCATTTTCTTTGCTTCTCATTGCGTTCACTCTTTGATTTCAGAATCACTCTGATAGTCTCTTTCCAATTTTTGGATCAACACTATTACCTAAATACCCCGTATCTGAAATATTAGGTTATATTTTCATCAGTTGAAATTGCTGACAACAGTATGCTTTATGGATTAACCGCATATTTAGCTTGATAAGAACTGTTTCATTGACATATTTTATTAGATTAAAAATGTAGGCTGCATTTAACTCGATAGCGATATGTTTTATTGATTATTATCTAAAGAGAGATTACTTTTTGTAAAGATCTTGCTCCTTTTTCCTCCTAATTTCTTTACGTCGAACAAGAGTTGTAAAGAACAAGACGTTCTTATTTATTTTATTTATTTTCGTAATAGACACTTTATATATATATTTCCATAAGAAAATGTTTCAGGTTTCAGCGATAATGTTTGTTCAACCAAAATAACCCTTGTTTTTATCCCCTTAAGGGTCATTGTAACTGATAATGAAAATAATAGTAATAATAATAATAATACTGAAATACTATGTACCATGATACCACGAAACCGTGGTATTTCTTGTGAAGGTTATCATACCATGAAAATCTCATTTCGCCGCAACTCTATGTGTGGTATTGGGGAAGCTACTCCCAAGAGTAATCCATTACAGACAGAGGTGGATAGTTTAGGTCCAGAAAGTACAAATCCAGACCAAGGTTTTGTTTCAACCAACCAGTTGAGTACTCT
>JAODLD010000094.1:975435-986360 GCA_026781065.1 Mormyrops boulengeri
CCCCCCCCCCCCCAGCACAGTTTTCCTATTTAGGTCGGATTTCTGAGACATTTTTGGCTGAAATGCTGTCAACTTTGAGATGCCGAGAACTTGTCGTTCATTTCGCTTTAATGTTTCTAACATTTAATGCTTATAATATTAATCATTTTTTTAAATTTAAGTTGTCATGGTTGGAGATGTGTTAAATATCTAACTCAACACTAGTCACTGTATTACTTGGTATTAGGAAAGTAGGAATCTGCTTTAACTCCTTGTGGCTCTGAGGTGAATCCCTGTGACACTGGGGCTGCTTTGAGATAAGTCTTTATTCTGTGTGCTAGGTCCACTGCTCCATGCTGAGAGGGCTTGATGTGATTCGCTTAATTCTGTCTGTACTGCTCGCAGTGCTCGCCGTCTGTACTGGCCCAGTTCCTGACCCCATTTATGCCTGTCATTTGCGCTTCCGTGTCTGTGAGGACCCACTGCGAATCCCTCCTCAGCTCCGCATCCGTGCGTCGAACGAACACTGGCCGTGTATGTTTTCTTTCTCGGTTCCGGCGGGATGGGATGGGATGGGATGACATGGGGGGGGGGGGGTGGAGCCCCGATTGGCAATCATTTGGTGCGATTAGACATGACAGGCGTCTGTGACCGACGATGGCGTGGCCCTCCTGTCGTTACCATTGCCCGTCTGACTCGTCTTGCTGTGACCCAGGTTTGCATATGACCAGAGTCATGGTCGCGGGAGTCGGATGGATCTGCTGGCGTGCTGCTGGTCTCTGAGAGTGGCACAGGTGCTGGGAGGCAAGGAGCGTCTCCTGCAGAAGCTCCCCCCTCCCACCCCCCCCACCTGAACTGTCACAGAACAATGCCTGCAGTGTACATCTGCCAGGCCCCGCCCCCCTTTCTGCCCAGCCTCCATCGCCATGCCTATGTCTCAAAGTTCTGACCCCGCTCACTGTCACGTGACCAGTCTTTAGCTACTGCTGCTGTTTGTATGGCTAGCTAGGCCTCATTCCTGAGCTGTCTCTGTGTGTGTTTTTATGATTATTACATTGTGATAAATTTTTTTCAACTTTTTACCTAACATTTTTGGTCGCCCCAAGGATAACCTGAGTTTTAGAAAAATCTGTGACCACAATCAAAAAAGTAAAAATGCCAAACAGTGTTGTATTTTGTTTGGTTATTTATGGTTAAGGTTTGGGCAGGGTGGGGGTTAAAGTTGCAAATAGAGTTCTGCCCGTAGAAATGAACGGAGAGTCCCCACAAAGACATGAACACATGGATTTTGCTTGTGTGTGCGTGCCTCCCCTCCCCCTGCCTCAGTGCCCTTCTCCCCATTATCCCTGTCAGAACATGTATTTAAGTATTTATGAGCTGATCGTAAATCACTGTGAATTAGCCACTGTGAACGTTAGGTGATCATGTGACAGGTGTGAGGTACAGCCTCGGGCCTGCGATCTTAGTGGCCTTCTCTGTGTTGCATTTCCGCAGCAGACCTGACGGTATGCATGTTCTCGTGTGCAAACTGCTGCAGGTGTCATTCTGACTGTGGATCGACGTGCTGGTTGGGCTGGGGACTCCAAATCCACGTGGGCGTTTGTGCTGCGGATGGGAGCCACTCTGGGTCTGTTGAGTCTGGAGTCTGGGGCAGCCTGGTCTCCTGTGCCATGCATGCGATTGGCTGGCTCAGCCTCTTCCGACCAGAGTGAAAGTTTTCTCTATAGGTGTTAAGCGCTTCCCTGTAAGTCAGATGGCGCCACTCCGTGCGTTGCCCTGACAGGAGCCGGTTTTACCGGTGTCTCACGCCACCCTGCATTTCGGCGTCACCGCCGCCGTCCCTGTCTACTGCCGCCTCGGGATGGCATTTCCGGTTCTGCAGGCGCTGACACGTTCCTCTCTGGCGTGTTTTGCCGTCTTTGGGTGTGACGATCGGTGGTGGATGTTTGTGCGGCAGGCAGTGAGGGGCCTGTCGCGGGTCGGGGGGGGGGGGGGGGCGGGTCAGGCGGCGGGCCCATCTGTCGCCGTAAAGGCCCTGTGGGTCGTTTGGCTCCCCAGGGCTGTGTCAGCGAGGTCTGCGCCACGCTGGGTCTGCGCCCTGTCATCGAAACGGACTTTGCCCCCCCCTACCCCCCCAAACCGGACGGCTCTAACGAGTGGTGATGTCATTGCACGCATCTGCCCAAGCATCAGAGCCAGGTGGAGTGTGTGTGCGCTCCTTGCATGCCTGGGGTTTGCAGAGGGTCACCTCCCCGAATAATCTTAAGACACTTTTAGGGGGGTGTCCACAAAGAGAGGCTGCATTTCCTGCAGAAAGGGCTCAGGTTTTGTTCTGAAATGTGGACATGCTGACTTTCGTCAACTTTGGTTGTTCTTTGGGTGCAGAGAGCAGCGTTGAGCTCAAGAGCCTTGAAGTGCTGGTTAGTGAGGTTCAGATGCTTATTTCTGCCTCTGTCTCCTTATCTTTACAGGTCACTCCCTCTTCCGATATGCCTCTTAGTTTTTCCCCGCCATGCAAATGAAATAGCATTTTATTCAGTTTTTCACAAATCATTTCTATATTTCAATTAATGGCTAAGGAGGATGAACTAGGTAAGATAATGTAAGTTATGTATGGTGGCTCCTTGTAAGAGAGAATACTTTTAGTGCTTTAGTGTTAGACATCACTGTTGACTTGAGCAGCTTTGGGCTAGGATCATACCTCACTGGAATAAGGGAACCTTCGGATCAGGGAGGTGCTTTTGAGGAGCAGCTAGTCTACTGCAGACTGCCCTACAGTGTGACGTAGACCCCATGCTGACAGTTTTGTAACTGGGCAGCCGAATCTCTTAGTGTTCTTGGCCACTTGGAGCTGGGTGTACCTGTGGGACTGGAGAGCTTCCAGCGTGAATATAACACAAGCTTCCATCCCTATTCCACCTCTCCCCTCCCTGAACAACAGATCTTGTGTTTTTATACTGCATGTCACTGAATTACAAATAAACATTCCAGTTTTTACATAAGAACATAAGAAATTTACAAACGAGAGGAGGCCAGTGTGCCCATCAAGCTTCTTTGGGGAGAACTTAACTAATAGGTCAGAGTTATTAAAATCTTATCTAGCTCTGATTTAAAGGAACCCAGGGTTTAGCCTGCGCTACACTAGCAGGAAGACTATTCCATATTCTAACTACATGCTGTGTAAAGAAGTGTTCCCTCAAATTCAGTTTAAAATGTTCTCCCAATAATTTCCACCTAAGGCCACGAGTTCTAGTATTTAAACTAATATTGAAGTAGCCATTTGGCTGAACAGCATCCAGACCTGTTAGAATCTTATATACCTGGATCATGTCTCCCCTTAATCTCCTTTGCCCGAGGCTGGACAGATTCAGCTCAGCTAACCTCTCCTCATAAGACATTCTTCTAAGACCTGGAATCATTCTTGTAGCCCTACATTGCACCCTTTCCAAGGCAGCAATGTCCTTTCTAAGTAATGGTGACCAAACTTGCAACTTGGGGAGGTGGGGGCTATGGGAGATGGTGCCATGAGAGAGGTGAAGGTTTGGCTGTAGGACTAGGAGCCGCCATGGTGCTGGAGGTGATGTAACGAGAAGAATGGAACTTTGAAGGAGACGGGGCCCAGGGCGCTGTGCTTTCATCACTATAGTTAGTGATGCAACTGATGTGGTGGTGGTCTCGCCCGTGCCCCCCCCAGCATTGATCTGTAAAGGAGAGTGGGGGCTGGGCCCAGAGATTTTTCTTTATATCCATTCCCCCCCCCCCCCCACCTACTGGCGTCTGCCTTACTTTAACGGCTCGATGTCTAGATGCTGCCTGGATCTTATTTCAGGCCTCATCTGGGATAACGGCACTCAAGTGCAACCCCCCCCCCCCAAACATGTATTTTCGACCCCACACTCTGTGCCAGGGGCCAGGACTTCATTCATGGGCAGCCTACCTGTGCTGGTGGAGGGCAGCGGCCACGCAGGCACACACACACCGCTGCTCCAGTGTCTGCGTTAGCAATTTATTTATTTATTTTTTGTTAATTGCCTGCGGGAGCCTGATGTGACGCAGAGCAGGCTTCTATTTAATGTAATTTTAAAGTCCTAATCCCTTTCACAGCCTGGGATAAGAAGGTCTTTGACAGACATCAGATCTGGTGGCACTCAAGTTTTCATGTGGAAATTTAGACGACAACAAAAAAATCTGCTTCAAAGGGGGGAACTTTACGAGCCATGATGTCACTATGGGGCCTCGTTAAATTAACAAATCGGGCTTCTACACAGCCAGTTATGTTTCACCCGACGATGGAAAAGTTGGGGACTGGCTTCTAAAAAGGAGGGTCAGATAAGTTTGTTTTTTTTCCCCCTTTTTCCTTCGCTCTGCTTATTTGATACTGTGGCTATTTTAGTTTCTCAGTACTGATGGACTTACCCCAAGCAGACTTAATGTTCTGATTAAAGTCACATGGCACATTTTGGTTATTTTCTGTTTTAAAAAGATCTTTTCTATAGAGGATTCATGCCAGCCACAACCCGATGTCTGTAGTATGATAAAATCCACATTGTATGGTTGTGGTCTAAACTGGTTCCAGTAATACTTGAGAACCTGTGCAGGAACCCTCTCACTTACCCCCTCCCTGCAGTAGGGTAGGGCAGCTGGTACTTAAATACAATGAGTTACCCCCCTCACACACACACACGCACACATGCATTATCTCTGTACAGAGGCCCAGATGACCCCAGAGGGAGTACGTGGACCCAAGTAGAGTCCATTTCTAAAACCACGTGCTGCACGTGAGCACTTGGCCATGAGAATCTGCACCAGCTGTACTGATTATTCCCGTCCAAAGGAGGAACATCGTCCCCATGAACGCAGTGATAGACACCGGACACCATAGGTAAGGTGAAGCCGCGTGTAGCCCCCCCCCCCGTCCCACGCAGCATCAAATCGGGGGCTTTTCTGATCTCTGCTGGGCAGCCAGTTGGGCACGAATCATAAACATCTCCCCAGGACGGAGGCGAGGTGTGGAGGAGCTGCGGAGAATCTGCCGGGCCGCCTCGGTGATGGCGCTCCTGTTACACATCTGTCATGTAACAGCAGATATTTTCATCCTAGATTGTAAAGGGAGATTGTGAACTGTCTCTGACATCAGTGAATTTGGACCCCCTTCAGAGGTGGCCTGCATGCACTCTGACACTTGCTTCTCACCATTTAAATCTGCTTTGTGGGAGGTACGAAGATGCTCATTTTACGACTGTGTTATCCTCCATCTGTGGTGCTTCTGACCATGTAGCTCCTCATTAATTTGAGCTGTGTCATGTGATTTACGTCCGTTGAAGTTCGCTTGGCTGTCCTGCTAATATGTGATACATTTTTTTTTTACATAATCAGAACTTCATCCGGAACCTGGAGCTAGACATCCTTGGGTCACCTGTCAGTCTTCAGCCACGAGGCTACACACCGCTTTCTTATTCTCTGATTAAAAGCAGATCACTGTGAGGTACTGGTCATGACTAAGCGAGAGTTGGAACAAAACTGCATTCTCCAAGCTTAGTTTTAAACTGTGTGAAGGATGGAATCCTAGAACATGCCCCCCCCCACAAAGTGCTGTGGAAAGCAGGGGGTGGGAAAGAGCAGAGTCCAGTTTATGAAGAACATTATCAGTTTGTGTGAGTGAGTATATCTAGGAATCACAGCAGAAACACGCAGGCTTAATCTCTATAGTTATGATATTCATCATATTGAGAATATTGAGCTACTGCATCATAGCTAAATTGCTCAGTTTCCTGCTAATTTTGTAGAGAGAGAAACTCATTGGAGTTCAGTAATTATCAGTTCCGAAATCTGAATTAAAGCTTATTTGCGGGGAAATGGGTAGTCAGTCCGTGAGGTTGTGAAAATAGTGTAGTAGAAACCTTTAGAGTCACTTTTGTATAAATTAAATGGATATGGTTTTAGGATGCTTGTGTGATTCACACCTTTGACAAAAGGGGGGGGATGGACTAATATGTGAACCTTGCAGAACACCATAAGTGAAGGGGGTGTAAAACTTAAAAAGAACATCCAATGGTAGCAAGCTTTCAGCTTATGTGGGTAGGTTGGGATTGAAATCACAGGGGGTTAAGAGGTCTCTCCATGTTTTATAATGTTATCAAGGACCTTTTGGAAAAGTAGTTTGTGCAGTCAGGATGGTCCTGCCCTTTTCCCTACTACTAGGAGCAGGTCTTTGACATTGCAATGATCCTGGTGCATGTGTTTATCTCAATCATCATGTTTGAAAGGTTTTAAAGAGCAAGGTTTTAAGCTTTATGGGGATTCACATTGTATGGTTGTGGTCTAAACTGGTTCCAGTAATACCTGGGAACCTGTGCAGGAACCCTCTCACTTACCCCCTCCCTGCAGTAGGGTAGGGCAGCTGGTACTTAAATACAATGAGTTACCCCCCTCACACACACACACGCGCACGCACACATGCATTATCTCTGATATTCATCATATTGAGAATATTGAGCTGAGTGAACCTGGGAGTCTGTCATGCTCTGGTGGATTTTGTGGAAAGAAACTCTCACAGGAACCTTCTTGTTGTGGAATTTAAATTGATCATACAGTTTTTTTTTTTTTTTGTTGTTTTTTTTTAATTCTAAGGAATGATTTCAGATTTAAAGAATGCAGAATTGACGTCAAACGGAGGACATGCCTCGTACTGTATTTGGCATTCTGTCAGAACTGAATTTCATATCAGGACGGTAGTCTGCATAATCACTTCCAGCTGTTGGTATATCAGCTGGGAAAGTTTATTTTTTTTCCTTCTGTATGAAGTCAAAAGTCCAACAGAGTCAAATTTTACAATATGCAGTCCTCCAGAATTTGCGTCTCGGAGAAGTGGCGACATGGTGCAGTCCTTACTGTGTTCCTTTTGATTTGCTCCACAGTTAAGTTCACGGAAATGTGATGTGACTTGTTATGTATTAGGTGTTGTGTGCAGAAAGTCTGTCTCTTACCAGCAGAATGTTTTGCAGTGTAAACATTACATGGTGGTGTCTTTTGGTTTCAATGCACATTTGGTTATGGATCTGAAGATCTCACTTGCTTGAGATGGATTGAATTCTGTGGTTCTCTCAACACTCCATCCCTTTGTGTGTGCACCTCTCTGCTTCTGGCGAGGATCGTCCCTCAAGGGCAAAACTCCTCTGCCTGGGTCTTTGTCCTTATGTTACGCTTTTTGTTTTATCATAACTTAATGAAAAATGCAGGGTGTTGGTTTGTAAAGGGGTGTAATTGCATGTATTTTTGGAGTGTTTGCCTTAGCATGGCTGCCCTACCATTCATGAAGCTTTTGTGAGGTACTGTACAGGAGTTCTGTGGCCATCGTTTTATCGAACAACTGGTGAATGTTAGCTAGAAGAGACAGCCGACTGGCGCTGTAATAGGAAGACACCCCCCTCACCCCTGGGTTTTGAACTTCATGATGTTTTGTGCGGCTTACTGTACCATGAAAGCATATCCGCCCCCTGGGTGATGGTCGTCTTTGTATCTTCTTAACACTGAATGTTATCTGATCTTCAGCCAAGACTGAATATTAGACATAAAGGGAACCCGAGTGAACAAACTTTCTTTTATGTATTTCTGTGATTTTATAGGATGTGTGAAACACCATTTGGGGAAAAATATTAACCCTCTTACATTGGGCTGATAACAACACTTTTGAAATGACTGTAAAACTTCCCGTAGTTCTTGCACAGTCTCTCAGAGCAGTGGAAGAGTTTGAACAGTGTTGATCTCCTTCACTTCTGGGATGTTTGTGGGTTTATAGATAAAAGCTGCTTGTTTCATATCCTGCCACATCCATGTGGTTTGGCCTAGTCAAGGTTCATACCTAATCCAATGTCTTTTAGTGATTCTAAAGTAGACGTGTATGAGTTTTGGATGGTTGCATGACCCGTCTGTTCTTCCTGATGACTTAATGTCCTGTGGAACTTCAGATGACTGGCAAACTTGCAGTAAGAGTTTGAGCTGAATCCTCTGTTCAGTAACAAGACAGAGTCGAGGAGGAAACCTATTCTGTCCACTGAGTTTCTGATGGTGGAATCATGAACTTCAACCTTCCCCCAAGCAAAGATAGCTGTCCTTGGTTGTAGCTGTAAGGTTCTTTGTTACTCACTGGATGTTTTGTCACCTTGATCTCGGAAAGTTTTTGTATGATATACTATAAAATTCTGACTTTAGTTGAGTCACTCGTGACTGGAGCTAATCTGTAACCCTTCCAAAACTGGAAAATTTTTTATTTTTTTAGGATCTTGAGGAATTCCTATTGACTGTTGCAAGTGCCTTTAAAAAGCTTTGTAAAATTATCTTGAGGTGTCCTTTCCAGAGCTTTGCCCTAAAACAGCCTCTAAGTATTTAAATGGCTGACCGTAGTTATTTCGGGGGGTAAAATTTCACACCTGTAGGTCTGTGTGTTACGTCTTTTCGCATGAAGTGAAAATAAGGGAAAGTAAAATGTTTCTATCTGCAGGCATGACCCATGATCTGCGCAAAATAAATTTGGGAAATGTAGAAATGGCAGGGCGGGGAGTACAGTGTCCGGACTCAGGCGTACGCCATATTTTTTGTTTTCAAGTCAAGCAGTTTTCCTAGCATGAGTCGTCAGGATAATGGAGAATGCGGCACAGGGATATAGTGCTTTTCCATTTTCGCCAGGAAAAGTGGGCCTAGGGGTCTGGCAGCAGAACTTGGCAGGCGGGATGATAAATGAAAATGTAGAAGGGGGCAACGTCCACGCGTTCATTACCTTTATTGCTCGGAGGGGGATTACAGAAGGGATTTTTGCAGGGCGGCTGTGTATGATTTTGTCAAAGCCTTGTCACCTTTTTAATCAGCAGGAAATTCCTTCCGCAAAAGTTGTGCTGATCTCGGGCCAGTCTTTACCATGGCTGCTGTTCTGAGAAGGTGACCTGATAAGTTAGTCATTTTACCACTCTAATTGCTTGGAAAGAATCAGAATTTTTTACATGGTTGTCTGTGATGTCACAAAGGAACTGGTAATGGCTGACACTGATCAGTATGTGTAACCTCCATACTGTGGGAATCTGAGTGTGGGTGACTACGTCTGTGTTTTGCAATAACCATGGGGAATGAATAGAGGTTTTGATTAGGTCAGAGAAGTTTAGGTGTTGAGAGTGTGGTAGGGGGGTAGGGGGTGCAGGAGCGCCTGTATTTCCAGACCCGAATGCTCTGCATGTTACCTGCTGGTTGTTGACTCCTGGAATCTAAGCACAGAAGCTCTGGGGATTTTCGGGTTTTATTGTAGCACCTGACACTGGCTGGGCCACATGAGAACTAAGACCCCATGGTCACATGATACAAAATCATGACCCTTCGCTTCCAGAAGTATAGCAGTGTGCTAGCATCCCCCAAACACGCTCCCCCAGGGGTGAGCGTTCAGGGGCAGCGGTGGATAGCTCAGGTCCAGAAAGTAAAAATCCAGACCAAGATTTTGTTTCAGCCAACCAGATGTGTCCTCTGTGATTCATTAGACTCAACTGGTTGGTTGAAACAAAATCCTGGCTTTATATATTCGTGCAATGGCAAGCCAACCTACTGCAGATGTGTTTATCCAAATGAGATGAAATGCTGTTTGACACACCCAGATTCGGATGTCTCAGGTTCATCTGCTTGGTATCTGTTTAGTAAACCAGGCGACAAAAGTGTTTCTCCTCTGGCTAGTGTTTCTTATTGCGTAAACAAACCCGTTCACACACTGTGACTGTGAGCGCCCTCTGCTGCCCATTTATGCACTTAATTGCACAGAGTAGGTGCCAACATATTACTTGTATTCAGTCACTTTGTTTTGAACACCAAATTACAGCCTCATTGTCTCCTCTGTGCTATACAATTCTATTCTAGCACACATGAGCTTTTTGTATGAACCTGGCATTTCTGTTCACAAATATGAAAGTCTTGTAAACCTATTCCCATGAGGTCAGCCATTAGCCATTGAAAATGAATGTGCTCTACTACCGGAGTGGATTGGCTTTTGCAGTGGGGAGGTGCTTAATCAGATGATGGCGCTGCCTCCTGAGAGTGCCGTGTAATTGGTTTACAAGCTCGACTGCTGTTCATTTCTCATATATAATGGCAACGTGGATATTTACACGTGACTTTTTTTTGTCTCTCTTTTTCATTCATTGGCTGTGAGTGCGGGTCAGATATTGTCCATCTTCCGGTTGTTAAGTGATCCCAAATTAGGGGGAGGGCAGGCTTGGGGAACAGCGGGGCGTTTTTCAATTCTGAGCAAACAAAGGCTGTGTTATGCTCCGACACATCGCAGCCGGGCTCCTCGTCTCGCTGTGTGTCTGTGCGCCCCCCCCACCCCCGGCTGCTGTCTGGGTGGAAATGGGGTGGCACCAATGCTCCTCCTCTTCTTCTGTTTCCCTGTACCCCCCACCCCCCCGTTCGGCCCTCGCGCTGAGCTCTTTCCATCTTTGTCAGCAGCCCTGAGATGCAACTGCACGGAGTGTGAGAAGACGGGCTACCAGTGCGTGACCGACGGGGCCTGCATGGCGTCCACATCCTTCATCGAGGGCCAGGAGCACCACATTCGCATCTGCATCACGCGCGAGAAGCTGGTGCCCCCAGGGCAGCCGTTCTACTGCCTGAGCGCTGAGGGGCTGCTCAACACGCACTGCTGCTACACCGACTACTGCAACAGCGTCGACCTCAAGGTCCCATCCGGTGAGGCGCGGTGTGCCCACCCTTCCCCCACCACATAGGTGGTTCTAGACTTTAAAAACAATTTAATTTTCCTAAATCCATTTACTGATCTGCCCTGTATTTTTCTATACATTTTCTGCCCCCGCTCAGCAAATTTAAATAGTAGTAGATTGATAGATAGTCTACTGCTGAACATGCTCTTCTGTTTGGAGAAAGTGGTGTGCAGAGGGTGGCGGTCATTGTCCAGT
>JAODLD010000094.1:998766-1028603 GCA_026781065.1 Mormyrops boulengeri
CCCCCCCCCCCCCCCCCCCCCCCCCGCCCCCCCCCCCCCCCCCCCCCCCGCCGGCGCCCCCCCCCCCCCCCCGTTCAACTCAAAACCTCATCATAATACCCTGGTACTTCTGGTGACCACAGCAATAGCATCTCCCCAGAGCACCAAAAAAAACCACACAGGTGAAGGACATATGACCAGATCTACTAGACCCTAATCTCTGAATTATGTTTCAGGTTAGACTGATTATTTATGGGAGTGTGAAGAAAAGATCTGCCTGTTCTCTGGTCTCTGGCTAGTGCAGCTGGTGCGCGAGTTTGGGAGTGCTTACCTGGCATTAGGGGAGATGCTGACTAGGGGCTTGAAGGAGTCTTGTAAATAGACCTCTGGGGAATGGAGAGGCCATTTTCAGCTTTCGTTTGTGTGCATATTTTTGATGAAAACAACAAAAAAAAATGCTTACCCCTCCATGTCTCTATTTTGTGCTCCTCCAGCTCATATATTTGAACCTGCAATTTCACCAGAAACATGCAGAAGGAAGCAAAATATGAACCACAATGGACACCATAGCCCTGTTTCAACATGGTACATGTGACCTACTGGCTTTATAGAAATCCTGAACTATTGGTTCTGAGGATTCAGGGGCAACAGAGCAATAACAGTGAGTCCAGCAGAAGGCCAGCTTACCAAAGGAGATTTGTAGTAGCGGTGTAGGATGTTGATGAAGTCAGTGATGGTCAGCATGCCTGTAAAAGCAACATCATTAGAGGGGCCACAGTTACCCAGGTGAAATTTGGCCATTTACAAAGTTACAGTAGCAGCCCTTACCCACAAAGCACTGCTTCTTACTGTCCCATAGTGGGGCTGCTCTCACCCCATTGGACACCAAAGCGAAAAATGCTTTTTTCACCTGGGAAAAAAAAAGTATAGAAAAGCTTTAGATGTTCTTCTGTCTATCTACCCAAAACAAATTCCTCGATTTTGTGTTTTGTTTTGAATGTACTAATTTTAAAATAAAAGTTCCAAATAAATCAGAGCTATTAAGAATCTCACCTGTAGTGAGGTGTCAAACACAACCAGCTTTGAGCTGGTGGGCACCAGGTCGTAGCAGCGATGGGATTTCATGAAGCGCGTGTAAACATTCTTATCTGCGTCTACACACAAGACAAGACACAGATGCTGCCATCATCACATAAACATACAGCAGATCTTAAAGGGGGGCATTTTCCTGTTTTGGTACAAAAGCCCCAAAATGACCATTAAGGTCCAGTTGCCCTCACAGGAAATGTGAGAGAGAAAGTGCTGATTCTGATCAGTCTCATCTCTTCTAAGGAAAGGTTCTCACATTGTGTTCTTGGTGATATATTAGACTTTCATTCAGACAGGTGCTTAAAGTTCCCTGCCGTTACACATTTTGAAATGACGATCATTCATTCGTGATTTTTATTGCATTGGATGGTTTCATCTTCGTATGTGCTCTTCTTAAAGAGAAGAACCCAGGGAGTACAGATGAAAACTAGCCTTCTGGCTAACTCTGGCATATTTACCGCTATGTAATCAATACGCATTGTCCCCGTTAAATAAGACAACAAACAAACAATAATAACTCAAGGTCCCTCATGAACATTTCCGCAGAGTTCATACCCTCAGTGGCGGCCATCTCCTTTTTCCCCTCCAGGTCATCAGGAAGAGCAGTGACCTGAAAACAGATTAACCATGAGCTTCCAGCGGTTGTCACACACACGCTTGTACAGCTTATATTATGGGATGTCCAGTGCGCAAAACCTTCCTCTGCTAGGTCAGATTAATAATAAAGTTATTATTAATAATTAATGCATGATTAATAATAAATCTGGAATTATTGAAATATATATATAAATAAAACAGACAACGTGTTTACAGATCACCGCGGCAAGTCATAATGCAGGGCTGGAACAGAACCCCAATTTTAAAGTATCGTCCTTATTACGTATGTTCCAAAGGGTCAAAGTCCTACATTTCCGTTCATCAATTAAGCAGCACACGCCGATTTAGGTGAAGGTGAACCTGTAAAGCAATACGGGCTGGAAGGTGGACAGCGGCGAAGGCCGAAAGACGAACCACAGATTTCCCATCAGTGGGTGACATGAGACCACGGTAAGTAGGTGACTGCGTCCGATCGGACACCCACGGCGGTTCAGGTGGCATGATGACGGAACACGGTACCCGCTTCAGACGGAGACATGGGTGCTGAATTTTATGTTAAACTCTACCTACATTAACTGTACCGGTGTTTACTGAGTTTGCGTTTACTGTACAGGCGATTGTAACAGCCTTCCATACAACACATGCTATATGGCGTGTATATATGATTACTGCATTTTTGTGCTTAATATATTTGTGATATTTGTAATGTGTGTAATATATTTGTGTTATTCAAAGTATATTTATCAAAATATCGCACTGGGCTGTTGTTTGAGTCTATGGACACCAAATCAAACACCATAAATAAGCATACGCACACTTTAGCGGCGAGGCTAAAACTGCCCCTGCCTGCGAGTGCAGCTTCCCGGACCTTCGGACGTCCGGACCCCGCGCGGCCGCTCGCCGCACGAGCCGTGCCCACCCGTCGCTACTTACGCTCTCCATGTCCAACTCGCCGGGTCCGCTTTGTCCGCGCATTTAACCACCCACGACCTCGTAGCACCCGTACTTTCCACGTCGGCTGCTTTTGTGTGGCTGCTGCGCGGCCAGCCGGGAGTTGGGTGGGTGAGCCGGGTTTTGAAATCTTGCCTTGACGCTGACAGACCTGCCTACCACGTCCCGCCTTGTTTACTTCCGGTACTGACACCATCTGCGCATGCGCAGCTATAGGCATCATGATCGCCGTCGTATCTACGGTGGTTGTTAAATGTCGCCCCTTATTTGTTGTCGTCATTCTAATCTCCTTCCTTTATGGTTCAACTCGTCTGTATGGAGCGCAAATTACATTTATTTTATGTATAAGTATTGTGATTAAGAAGTGGTTACATGTTAGTGCAGAATTGAGAGATTAGAAGTGTGAGATTAGAAGCATGTAAGTCGAAACACATCACAGTAAAAATGACAACATTCAGATACGAATTAACGTCAGTCTCGAAGAAAGTTCGGGTAATACCCAAGTGTATTCGCAAGGTCCTGGTGTATAACGTAAACTAACTTGAAACATCTGCGTTTTGTAATGTGTGGTGAATATACTAGACTTTGGCTGTTTTACCTTATAGTTATCATTTACAACCCTGTTCCAGAAAAGTTGGGATGGTGCGTGAATAACAACACAATGATTTGCAAATCATATAAGCCATATTTAATTGAAAATACAACAAAAACAACATATCAGTGTTGAAACTGAGAAAATGTATTGTTTTATACAAATATATGCTCAATTTGAATTTCATGCTAGCAACGCATTTCAAGAATGTTAGGGGAGGGACACAAAAAGTTGTGTAATGCTTCAACAAATCACCAGGTTAAATATCTCACAACTCACTAGATTAATCAGCAACAGGTTGCTAAGATGATTCAGTATAAAAAGAGCCTCCCAGAGAGGCAGAGTCTCTGTGCAGTGAAGATGGGGAGAGGTTTACCACTCTGTGAAAGACTGTGTGGGCAAATAGTGCAACAATTTAAGAATAATGTTCCTCAACGTAATATTTCAAGATATTTGGGAATTTCATCATTGACAGTATATAACATCATTAAAAGATTCAGAGAATCCTGAGAAATCTCTGTATTCATGGGACAAGGCCGAAAGCCAGTATTGGAGAGCCATGATCATCAGGTCCTCAGGCGGCACTGCATTAAAACAGACATGATTCTATAGTGGAAATCACTGCATGGGCTCAGAACATTTCCAAAAACCACTGTCTGTGAACACAGTTTTTCGCTGCATCCTTAAATGCAGGATGAAACTCTACCACGCAAAGTAGAAGCCATACCTAAACATGATCAAGAAACGCTACCAACTTCTCTGGACCTGAGCTCATTGAAGATGGACTGAGGCAAAATAGAAAACTGTCCTGTGGTCTGACAAATTAAAATTAAAAATTCTTTTTGGAAATCACAGACATCGCATCCTCCGGGCAAAAGAGGAGAGGGACCATCCAGCTTGTTATCGGCAGACAGTTCATAGGCCAACATCCGAGATGGGATGGGGGTGCATTAGTGCCCAAGGGGTGGGTAATTTGCAGATCTGGGAAGGCACCATTAATGCTGAACGGTTTTTGGGCAACATTGTAAACATTCGGCGCATCATGAAACGAAAAATATGACAAACTCTTGAGCAGTTTTAAATCTGTATCAGGCAATAATGAGGCAACATTTCACTTTCTAAACTCCAGCAACTGGTCTCCTCAGTTCCCAAATGTTTAGAGTGTTTCAAGAAGTGATGCAACACAGTGGTCAACATACCCCTGTCCCTTTTCGGAAACATGTTGCTGGCATCAAATTCAAACTGAGCATGCATGTTCCATAAAACAACTTTTCTCAGTTTCAAACATTCAGCATTTTGTCTTTGTTCTATTTTTAATTAAATATGGATTTATATGATTTGTTAATCATTGCATTGTTTTAATTTACTTTTTACGATAACCGTAGTAACTGCCCGTGCAGCTCAAAAGAGCGAGGAAACACTTATGGAAAAACCTTCAATTTTATATTTAAAATGCATCTTTTATTTCTTTACAGAAGTGGAGACAGATGTAAATTGAGAGGGAGAGGAAAAAGTGGAATAAAAAGGGCATATTGTCAAAAATATGTACAATTCAAAATTATACAAAACATGCCACATAGAATCAAAATGATCATTTATTTAGCATTTTTTTTTCCTAAAAGTAACTCTGCTGTACAGATTAAACATCTTTAAAAAGAAGGTAATGCTTTCAAAATCTTCAAGAACTTAGGCGATCTTTAAGTTAAAAGCTATGTGAAGAACAGGATAGTCAAAAATAATTTATGTATATATAGATTCAACACGTTTTGTCAGTCACCTAGGAGGAAAAGAAAAGAAACAACTCCCCCCGAAAGGTTTGTTGGTCAAAAACAGTGCGTGTACACATTACTATCAGGGCTGTAATTAAATACATGACTGACTGAGAACATGATTCCTCGCAAAATCATAGCTGAAGTCAAATCACACAATATAAAAATGGGCTGAATAGATAGTAATTCCACACAAACTAATCCAACACTGTACTTTCATAGGCTAGAAAAAGTTACCAGTATTAATAAGCATAGTTATGACGACACTAGGGTAGTAAAAGACCTTCAAAGTTTCTTCTCATCTGAGGAGTGCACATAACAGGGAAGTCTCTGAACAATCCAGGGACTCATTTTGGTACATGTTCACAACCAGTAGCATACACAACAGTACAAGTAGGAAGGGAAAAACAAACCTACACAACTGCATCACACATCATTGCACCATTACCTGCAATCATTTTTTCCATTATTGAAATAAAAATAGGCAGACACCTCTCCGATTGGAGATTTCTCTCATAAGATCTGTTCCATGTGATCCAGCCCTGCTTCTAGCCAAAGTCATTGGCAAAACAGTCTTTCTTTGTTTAGCTAAGATTTACTGCTGGAGTATACAAGCTCGTAGCAAAAATGCTAATAGAAAAAACTTAAATGCAAAAGGAAAAAAAAAAAATCATATACATATAGTCTCTTGACTATTCTATTTATATGTGTGTATATTCATATATATATTTAATACTTGTATTAAAACAATATCCAGTGGATGATTTCTCTCACTTTAATTGTTTAAAAAGGGGTGAAGCTTTTGTTCCCCTAGTTTATATACAGTTTTTACACTTGCAGCTTACATCAGGGGGAGAGATGTGTGCAGTTGGAGAGCCCCACTCACACACACATAAAAGCCAAAAACTAACTAAATGCCCTTTAAGACTTTTTCCCCAAAGGCCCTTAAAATGAAAAGCCATCACCTTTCCATGATTGACTGAGGATTTGGCTGTGGGGTGCAAAGGTCAGTACGCCAGCTGTAAGTTAAGTAGGCCTCACTACAGTAATCAGTAACATACAGCGGGTCTCCTGGGAGAAGCTTGTCACAAGACAGGCAGGAACGGGAGCTTCAGACCAGCATTACAATAGGCTCACTGTCAGCTTTTCTTATGGCCTATTGACAATAGGAACGTTGTGAATTTCCCTTTGTCTTTAGCGTCAGACAAAAACGTCCATAACATTTTGGGATTCTGTTGTACATCATGTATGTATATATACACACAAAATTCAATGTCTATCATGTTTTACTTCAAATGGAGACTTGGATATAACAGTGGGAGGACCACTCGGGACTGATTTCTGACTGATGCAGTTTCTCAAATGCACTGGCCTTCCCAGACTGGGCATGGTCAGTGCATCATGGTTATTCTTACCACTCCCATGTTATTTCATATATTTATAAAAAATATACAGATAACCTGCTTAAATTTCCCAGCTTTTTTAAAGAGTATTAACCATTAATGTCTCCCCCACCTCTGCCTCTAACCCTCCCCTGCCCCAAAGCAGTCCTTTACAGCTTTCAAAGCCTACAGGTCCTAATTGACTCAAATGAGGTAGACTGGGTCAGAATTACCACCCTGAATGCATTCAAACTGTCCGCTTTCAGGGATCAGGTGGCTGTGTTTGTCTCACATCGCCTCTGGTCTGTTACACTTTAAACCGATTTTTAGATTGTCCAGCCAATAACCACAATCTTTCATCATTACTGATGCACAGGAAGAGACCAAGTTTTGGGGGAATAAGGAAGAAAATATACACTAAAATAGAGGAAACACATGCTACTCTCTCCTCAGTGGTCATCACTGTACATAACTGGACAGCAGCACATCCCTTTTGGAGTTGATGAAAAACATTTGAGGGATTAAAAGTCAGCAAAAGGCATGAAAGTAAAATTCGACATCACTGTGGCATTAACTGGAACGCATTACGAAGATCCTTTAAGACTCGTATTTCATAGTTTGTTATTAGTTCTCCAGGCAGCGGGGTAGGGTGGGGGCTGCAGCGGCTGGTTAGTGATGTCAGATCCAGTTCTTTTCCTTCATCATTTTGGCTCCCAGAGTGTGAACGGCGTTGACAGGAAACCACAAGGCAACTGCCAAAATGTATAAAAAGCACAGGCGCCTTCACTGGAAGCAGCTCTGGGTGGGATGTCGAATTTCGGCAAGCTTAGTCACAGAGGCGTTACTCCATTCATTCTGTCACCCCATTCTTCTCTCTGGTCAGTTCATCCACTTGCGGCAGTTCCAAGCTCCACAATGGCAGGGGATCTTGTGCTGATCATCTTCAAAGTCGAACTGATAGTCATAAGTCAGCTGGTAACAGGAAAATGGAAGGTCAGCTTAGTTTCTGCACATCTTCAGTTTCAAGCAAGTAGCTGACGCCACTTCATAACTTCATGAAGCTCTCTGTACACTGGAGCTTAGAATGAATATGGTTTTACGTTGATTCTTTTACCTCCTCTCCTTTAGGAATCCTCCGACTAGATATGATGATGATCTTGTCCTCTTTGTCAAAAGTAACAACCTCCGCCACACAATTGGGGGCACAAGAGTGGTTGACATATCTGGAGGGGAGAGGATGCATGAAGAGTAAAACCATGCGGGTGAAAATGACTAATAGACAAAGAGGTAAACGGACACATGGGGCTGGCTCACCGGGCTGGGCCGCCGGTTAGGGTGGCATCAATCACGTGCTCATTGTTGATGCGAAACATGTAGATGCCTCGGTTCTGAAGAGACAGCAAAACAAAGCTTATCATGGCACCCCAGTTGCGAGCTCAAGTTCAAACAAAACAGCCCGTTTTCACAAAATTAAGCTCAACAAATCAAACGATTTTACTCAACATCCCAGTCCTCCAAGCATTTTAAAGTAACATACCCAGTGGTTTCCTGCAACATATGTAATTTGGCTCACAAATGATTATCAGAGTGTTCTTTCATCAGAAGCCTAGTAAAATTAAGACCCCTTTCCTCAAGGATAGATCTACAATAGAAAGTACCCTGAAAATAGAAAGCTACAGCAGAGAGCCCAGAAAGCACAACAGCTACAAAACTGCCAGAATTCACTTAATATCTTAATGAACATATGAAATATAGAAGACATTACCTTTAAATCAACCAAGAGCTATTTATAATTCCATTAAGAGCAGAAGGAATTCTCAAGTTTAATTTTAAATTATAGATCTGCCCACCATGTTAGATATTAGTGATAACACTGACTTTCCTTCCACTTCATATGAAGGGGAACTTTATCAGCTCTGTATTTTTGCAACATTCTCTCAGAGCCATCAGAGGTCCTTTGTCTTTGGGTCTCAGAGCTCAGACGCACAGATGAAAACATGACAGATTAGGGTCAGTGCTGGTTTCCATGCCAACAACAGTAGCCCCCCACCTGCTCCTCATAGATCTTCTCTCGCCGGTTGGCCACCTCGTTGCGGATGATGGTCCCGATGTACTCGATGACCATGGTGTGCTTCTCAAGGTCTTTGGCGGCGTACAGGCCAAGCCCCTGGATGCGAGAGCGAGCCAGGTACACATTGTTCTTCCACTCGGTCTTCAGGCGCCGGTACTGCGATGACTTGGAATGGACAAACTGCTTGCTGTAGGGTGTGTTGATCTCGCCAGTGAAGGTGCTCTGGTAAGCCTTGGACATGCTGGTGCTGTTCAGGGTATGAGGCCTAACCGGGAAAAGAGTGGGAGGTCTGAGTGAAGGCCAGTTACAGTATGCTGGAGAATACAATGAGGAATTGGCCATTTCCAATATGCTGTGGCATAATTTGGCTTCATAAAAGGACAACAACTGTGGGAAACTGTACAGCCCTCGCTCAACATTCATACACATGGAGCCACATGCAGACGTACAGTACTGTGTAAAGGTCAGTCAAAGAAAATATATAAAGCTATTCATCTGAGTAGTAAATCTATATTCAATCGGGGGGAAAAAAATGCAAATTAACAGCAACATAATAAAAAAAAGAACTACTTCTGTTCTCCAAAAAGTTACTGATCTTGTTCGGCGGCTAGATTAACACTGCTTCAATTCCCAACGAGTTTATTAATTAAGTAACTGAATGACGTATTGATTAGACAAATAAGGTGGGGTATTGGTCAAGTAAAAAAAATACATGGGTATGTTAAATGGTTACTGCAAAGGGTTCTTGGAGAGGTTGTGAAATGGCCGACACATTGGGATATGATCATTTAAACATCATTTTCTTTGACTGCCTAAGACCTTTGTACTGTACTGTAAATCTGACAAAAGAGAAGGCTGTGGTCACCTCTTGTAGTGGGTGAGGATCTTGGGCTCAGACCGGGCACAGCCAGTGGGGTTGATCATGAGAGGCAGCTCCATGAGTGGATGGCGGCCGTAACGGAAGACGTAGTTCTGGCAGTTCTCGACACCGGGCAGCTGGGAAGGAGTGAGTTAAAGTAGTTTTGTGTTTACACTGTCTAAATGTAGTTCAACTCATAAAAAAATTTATTAACAAAAAAAAAAAAAAAAAAAAAAAAAAAAAAAAGGTGCTTTAAATAGAACAGCTTCACATCGGAGTGAACGTCAGAGCAGCAGGTTGGAAGAACTCACAGACTCGGTGATCCGCAGGACCGCGTGCACGGTTAGGCCATACATTTCCTCTCCCTTCACATGCTCTGTGAAAAGCTTCAGCATGGCGGCCTCCTTGCGAAGGTTGGCAACCTGCTCTACAATTCGGGCCCAAATCCCTGCAGGAGCCATTAGGAAAAGAAAGAGGGAGAGATTCAGGGTTTTAACAGCCCGTTCGGTGTTGCTGACTAGGTAAGAGTAAGAAGACAGGGTTGACGTACCATCAGGGGTGAAATCCTGGAGAAGCAGATCCTCCTGCCCCTGCTCCAGCACCCGCACCTCGAAGAGCGGCCGGCCGTCCGCTTCGCTGATGCGGCAGCGGTAGCGACAGCGGCGGTTGGGCACCCGGGTGCTCCAGTAGATACGCGTGGCCTCGTAGCCCACAGGGAAGATGGCGGTGGGCGAGTGGAAGGCAGCCATCTGGGAGGGCAGCAGTTGGCCCACGGCGTGGAAGATGAGGCCACCGACGCGAAACATGTGGACACGGTCGCCACGCTGCAGAATGCTGGCGATCTGCTTGACCTCGTCGCGCTCAATGTAGACCCGCCGGAAGACGGCAAAGTTGCTGAGCTCCTCCTCACTGGGGCCCTTGAGCTTGTGCTGTGTGCACAACATAGTCTTGTCCTTGAAGAACATGCAGCGTGCACGGATGGCGCAGGCAAAGTGGTACACGTTTGGGCAGCGCAGCCGGTTGCAGCTGTTGGTGGCACCCGTCTTCTGGCAGCAGGCGCAGCGTGTGCGAAGCCCCCGGCGCAGAGCCACCTCCACGTTGATGAGCGCGCCGCCCTGCGTTTCATACACCTCTGTGGACCATAGCGCGCAATTCAGATGCACCCATAGGTCCACGTCAATGTTGAGCAGGCGTGCCGGGCCGTCGGTGGCGCCATCACCCTCCTCGTGGCAGAAGCAGCATTTGCGAAGGTCGCGGGGCATTTTGTCGGGCCGCAGTGTTATGCGCAGCCGCTCCATGAGCTCTGACACCTCCCTGCTGCTCTCTTTCCGCGAGCTGCCTTTGCGGATGGTGATGACCAGCTGGAGGCGTTTCCAGCGTAGCCCCTTCCACTTCTTCATCTTTGGCCGCAGATCCTCGTCTTCAGAGGGCGACCGGCTGCGATGCTTGCTGGCCTTCGGGGAGGAATCCAGCAGGGCGGCGCCATCTTCACCCAGAGCCGTGGGGTCCGTCCGTGTGGCAGTCATAGGGAGCATGGCAGAGTCCTGCTCAAGTTCAGTTTTGACTGGAGGTTTGCCTGGACTGGAAGGTGGAGAAGATGAGCTTTGAGCAGGAAGTGGACAGGATGGATGCAGAGGGGCTGGTGGGGCGGGTGACTGGGGCGAAGAAGCGTCCACTGGGTATATAGGAAGATGGTGTACATCCAGGTCAGACACATTGGTGGTGTAACAGTGATGAACCATTTTGTCCTCTGTCTCCAGGCACTCCTGAAAGTAAAACATGCCATTTAATCCTCTTTAGATCAAGTTCAACTGGTTAAGCAAGCAAACAAAGGTATTAATATTTACATCAGCTGGACATTTACTCACCTGTTTGACAATAGACAAGATATCCACCTGCTTCTTCAGTGTGCAGCCAGGTAAGGAGGCATCAAACTTTACCCACTCTGGCTTTCCTTGTCTAGAGCCATCTGGATCTGAAGGACCTGGATCAACACAAAAGGCACCAAACACAAGAAAGGGGGACAAAACCATACATCAGTTTACTGTGCATCCTCTCTTAATGCATCTACTCTAATGTTATATCGAGCAAAGTACCCGGAGCAAGTGTGTCCAGGGCTTTCCCAGCTTCAGGGCCTCTGCCTGGGCTCGGGGGAAAGGCCACCTCATAGGACCCTGGAGTCTGCATGTGTAGAAGCTGAGCCATGGCCACCATCACTGTGTTCAGATTCTGTTCTCAGAGGAAGAAGAGAGAACACGACTCAGTAAAGTGGGTCTGACCACGTTCCGTACAGGGACAAGGAGTCGTGGTTCCACTCCCACAGTACCTTAGCGGCAGCAGCAGACAGCGTGAACGTGACAGAGACCTCGCCGCTCTTGGCTTTATCCCATTGGCTCGATCCTGGACCCATCCTGCCAGCATGCTCGGTAAGTGAGCTCACAGATTCGAAAGCCCTAGTCTCAGGGAAAACTGAAAGCAGGTCAAGCAGAAAGACAAGTCAGTGAGACTGTATGAAACAGGCACACCAAAGCCTTTTCTTTGTTGTAAACTAATGGGAACATGTCTATCTAGCAGGACACAGCTGGGCTCTCTAGCAGAGCAGGCAAAAATAAGAATGACACAATGGCCTAAGGGACTAGGGAGGATTACATTTCATACCAGGGATAGCAGAGCACGGGATGATGGGAATGACAGGCGATACAGCCCTTTCGCTTTCCCTCGGCTTTGTCTCCTCCATCAGAGGAAAGCGAGGGATTTCGTCCCCCAGAATGCTTTCTGGAGAGGAAGCAGGAACAATGCTGTCTGGAGCATCACTGTCCTCATCGCTCTCCATCCTGAAATAAAGTGGGAAGGGGAGAGTCACAGCCTGTACAGACCACTACAGAACAAATGCACTTCTACATGATCAAACACGCCAGTTTATCAGAGTGACAATTCAAATAAATCACCCTGATCATCCATGGAGTGCTTATATCCAAAAGTACCTGATATCCTCGTTTTGATTGTGTGGAGGTGTGGGAAGAGCAGCAAGCAAATCAACATTCTTCACTTCCACACCTTCTCCCTCTGTGTCTGAAGATAAAGAGAAAGGGACTCAAACTGACTCTTCACAAAACAGACTGTAGTCTAAAAACCCACTTTTCCCCACCAGCTCACCCTTGGACTCCTCAGGAGGGTCAGTCTCCTTCTGTTCATCAGACAGCTCCTCCACGGTGGTCACCCCATTCAGTAATTTGTGCTGCACCGATGGTGGGGGAGTGGGCGGTAGAGAGGAGGGTGGTGTTGGTGGATTGCTAAGATGACTCTGAGGAGACAGGAGCCATGAGGACCTGACTGACAAAGACACACAAGACAAAGACACCGTACACCGTCCTGCTATGTGCTACCTGAGTGAGCAGCTGAGAGTAGTAGTCAGGGATATTGTCCAATACTGCATTGCCGAAAGAACCCTTCAGCTTTGTTTCATCGTTGCCTGTGCTGCTGCCAAAAGGTGTGAACAACTCAAGATTGGCGGTGATGGAGGGCTCCATTAGAGGAAGAAGAGACAGCTCCTGGAATAACAGAATTGCGTATTTTATTACCCTTGAATAAAGTTTATGAAAACCAGACTGTTCCCTGTAGGTCATGTTCAGCTTTGACACACCTGCTTCAGTTGCTTCATCAAAGCCTCTGTGCTTTTTCCTACTTCATCCTTTTTGGTCTTCTTTCGGGCACTGGGCACAGCCTTGGACGTGCGTTTCACCTTGGTAGCTGGGGGCTTCTTGTTGATAGACTGCGAGTCCTGTAGGAGGAAAAGCATGAACAGTTGTATCTAAAGAATCTTGAACAGATTACAGACAAGCATTTGCTTCAGAAACCAACGACAAGGGGATCATACCTCCATGTTGCATGGCGTTCCCTGCAGTTTCTGCTCCAACATCGCCAATTTGCTGTTGATGTGGCCATTAATCTCACTGTGGATGTTGTCAGAGGGCGGCTGGGCTGCCAGCTGCAGGTTTTTATTGTGCAGCAGTTTCTGTAGAAGATGCTGTCCTGTCCCAGGCTGCTGAGCTTGAAAGCCAGGAGTCCCAGCTGTGTTTTCCTGGCTTGTGGTGTTGGAATAAACTGAACCAGTGACACTGCCAACAGGGCACGTACCCACCTGCCCATGACTGCTCTCCTTCTTTACAACCCTACTACAGGACTCATTCCCTGCATCTGGATCACACTTTACCTCCCTCGGCTCCTGTTTAATGTTCTGAAGAAACATTTTGTTTAGAGATTCTTCCCCTTGATGGGATGTTTGATTCTCTACACAAGGGGGCTGCTGCATGTTCCTTTCAATTGGAGGAGGTGGCCTGCCCACTAGCATTGTGGTAGCTTGTAGCTTTTCTGAAGACAGATGTTCACACTTTAGCCCTGGAGGCCCATTCACCTCACCTGGGACAGATCTACTGGTTTCTACTTGATTGAATGGACTGCTTTTTCTAGCAAAATGCTCAGCTGCAGTGTCAGAGACTGTTTGGCCATAAGAGGGTAGTGTGCCTTGTTCCTGACTGGTGGTTGAAGCTGGACTTGAAGTAGTGCCTACTGCTAAGGAGCCAGGACATATCAAGCGTGCTGGGGAGCCTTCTGAGCCGACTGGTGTTTGAGGTGTGTGAAATGGGCTAGAAGCTCCTGGCAATCGTGGTTGAAATGTTTGTGGATGAGATGCTTGTTGAGATTGCAATGCTTGTGTCGGTGATGACTGATGTACACCTGTAGGGTGTGGAAAGAAGTGTTGCTGCAACTGTTGCTGTTGTGTCTGTACATTATGCTGCTGAGGAGGCTTTATTCCTGGGGAGTTTTGGTGCAAATCCTGTCGAGGATTTGTATGACCCTCCCTCAGAGTGTCCAAAGCCATTGTAATCTGTCCTCCAGCCACTTGCTGCTGCTGTTGCATTCTTTGCGGATGCTGAGGCAAGAGACTATACTGGGTTGGAGCTCTTTGCTGTAGCTGTTGGGAAAGTTGCATTGGTGGCTGTACCATCATACCAGGCTGTTGTAACTGCTGTTGCTGCTGGGAAGGACCTCTAACACCTTGCGGCAGAGGTATCCCTACTGAGGACTGCATCATCATGGTTTGTGGGGAGACTCCCACAGCTTGTTGTCCCACTGCTCCTTGGGGGAGCTGCTGTTGTGTTACCAATCCCTGTGGTCTCTGTACTACTAATCCTTGTGGTCGCTGTGCTACTAATCCCTGTGCTTGACTCTGCTGTCCCTGGATCTGCGCCTGCCCCGGAGACATGGCCATTCTCAGCATCTGATGCCTCTGGGCAATCATAGCTTGTATTTGACTTGGGGACAAGTGGCGGAGCTGGGGATTCTGGGCGATTAATGCTTGAAGGTTAATATGTGGTCGGATATGTCCCATAGTCATTCCTGGCCTGGGGACCATCGCTGGACTTTGCTGTCCTCTCACCATACCCAACTGTCCCATCATCACTTGCTTCTGCTGTTGGATGAGGAGGGCTTGCTGTTGTTGCTGCGGATTTGGATTCGGGCGAGTTGTCACACCAGGTGCTGGTTGGCCAGACTGACTCTGTAGCTGCCCAATCCCATCCTGGGGCTGCGACTCGACCTTCTGACCAACAACTGCACCCTGCTGCTGTAGCTGAGATACGTGACACACTTGTTGTCCATCCTGCTGCGCAGTACTGTTTTGCTCTCCCTGCAGGTTGCTTTGCCTCGGCACAGTCTGTGAAAGAACACCTTGGTTGCTTTGATAACTGAGTTGTTGTGGGATGCCTGATGGGGAGGGGGAACTGGAAAGCTGCTGCAATTGTGCAAGTTGTTGTGATTGTGGAGCCATGTATGTGTTTGGTGTTTGCTGCTGAATCACCGCTCCTGATCCCTCTCCAGCTGACCCAGGGTGCTGTACATGAACAGTGATTACAGACCCTTGTGGCTGTTGTGGTGTCCTTGGGTTAAGTATTCCACCATCTTTAGGGTTTTGAACATCATGCGAAACATTTTGTACCCCTAGCTGCAGACCTTCAGTTATCCCTTGCTGTTGGGGACCTTCTCGAGCATTTCCTGCAGGGAGAGACGTTTCCAGGGTGACCTGACTTTCAGCAGAGTCCAGCTGCGTTGGTGCTGTTTGCAGCTGTCGGCCCAGGTCTTGCTGAAGGTTGATCTGGTTCATATATCCTTGCTGCTGTGGCAGGTGCTGTTGCAACTTTTGTTGCTGGGGTAGCTGTGGCAAGTCATTTCCTGCCTTCTTTTGCTGTTGGGAAAGAAGCATTCGCTGTGCTAGAATATTCTGTTGCTGTGGGGTTAGTTGGGTATGTGGTCCCTTAAGGCCATGCTGTTGGGGACCCACCAGCCCATGCTGAGCCATCATACCCTGAGCTCTCTGCTGTTGTACCAACATCTGTTGGTTTTCAATTATTCTTTGCTCCTTTCCCACAGCATTGTTGCCTTGGGTCATCACTTGCTCTCCCATAACATTCTGTTGTTGTTGTGGACCAGTTTGGCTTCCCATCAGGCTTTGCACTGGCACAGGCCCCTGTTGATCTTGGAGCTGCATCATGCTTTGTTGTTGGGGCTCATGCTGTTGAGACATCATCGGATTATTCATCACACTTTGCTGGGTTGGTGCAACCATAGCACCTGCTGGCTGGTTAGTCAGGCCCGATTGCTGGACTTGTGGTGGAATTACTTGTCCCATAAGCCCTTGCTGCCGCATTTTCTGCACAAGCTGCATCCTGTGCTGAAGCTGCATTTGTCGATCCTGCATAAGTCTTGCATCTGGGCCCTGAACACCAGCATTCTGAGGAAAACATCCTGCATGGGGACCTGAGGTCATATTAACAGGATGTGGGGGTTGAGTGGCTCCAAGGAAGGGCGGAGGTTGCTGCAATCCTACCGGGACCCCCCCAGGAGGAACATGCACAGGGGGCTGGCCTGACAGTGGCACACCCTGCTGTCCTATTACTGATCCGGGCAGCTTGGAGAGGACCCGAGTTGCTTGTGCAGAAGAGCCAGGTGTCAGAAGACTGGAGCTTTGTTGATGTTGCTGCTGTTTGTTTCGGTATTCTGTTATCAGACTCGTGTGCTCTTTTTGTTGTTTGCGCACCTGGGGGTTTCAAATGAATGAATGAACAAACAAAACAGAACATCATTACTTATCCAGCCTTAGCACAAACTCAGCAACACTATTACTACCATGTCAATTCCGTAGTTCAGTTACCTGATCTAGCTGTTTTTGTATCTTGCTCTGTTCTTCGGTGACCAGCTTAAGCTTCTCAGCATCAGCCTCGGCAAATTCCCGGCCCGCCTTCTTGGCTGTGCGCTGCTTGGCGCAAAGTGCCTTGCGGGACTTACGGTGCACGCCAATCTGCTCCTCCAGGAATTTGAGCTGCATCTGCAGGAGCTGTTGAGTGTGCAGCAGCCACTCCTCATACTGGTGCTGCTCCGTATCATCTGAATTGGGAACAGATCTCATCAAACCAAAAGACTCCAAACCCTACTCAAAAATGTAAAATTTATTAATAATTTCGTACTGATAATGCCTTGCACGAACTGGGGAGGGTTAGGTTTGGATTGGGTCATGTCACTGGTTTCTCCTTCCTACGGAAAAGAGAGCAAAACTGATGTTAGATTACCATATTACAGTCCATTACAAATCCCAACAGCATGCTCTCAGGACAGAATCTGAAGGGTCATTCAGTGTCAGATGGCAGAGATTATTTTGTCATCACATCTCAGCAGATCTGTGGCTGAATAAAGGATTAGTAAATAAATGGTACCTTTGCAGACCCTGCCTGGAGCCTGCCTTGGGGATCTGTAGCACCTGGGGTCCTGGCCAGTCTCTGAGCCAGGAGAGACACTTGTTGTCTGAGAGAGGGTAAAGCACTGACATCAGTCACAAAACAAAGATAGAAAGTTGTCTTAATCTGAAGAAGACCAAGTACCTATTGATGCCAGGTGGCACTCCGATGGGGCTTTGAGCCATAACCCTTTTGATGCCCTTCAGTGCCACCATTTTTGCCTTTGCGATAGGATCCATGATGTCATCTGGTGCAAATTTGTCCAGATCTGCAACAAAGCATCAGAGGGTCAAGAATTCAGTTCCACGGCAAACAAACTAGACAACAATATAAAATACATTTTAAGAACTGAGTTACCAGTGTCTGGGAAGAAGGTGTTAGCCAGAGGTGGCTTTGCCAACTGTTGCTGCTGATGTGGACTGACAATCATTTGATGTCCTCCTGGCTGCTGAGCCATAGGAAGATTAGGCGACGGGGGCATGGCTGCTCCCAAATGCCTTGGCTGCTGCTGGGGAGGAAGTGAGTGGGGTCTCGGAACCACACCTGGCTGAAACTGTTGATTTATAAGCTCCTGTGGAAGTGAGTGGTGCTGCTGGGCCAGCAAAACTTGTGGGGTACCCTGAGAAAGGGGAGCTTGCTGTTGAGGGAGGGTGCTATGAAGGTGTGATGTTATCCCTCCCTGCTGAAGGACACTCAATTGTTGCTGTTGTTGTTGCTGCTTCTGAAGCTCCTTCTTCTCATGCTCCAGCAGATCCTGGATTAGTAGCGGTAGCTCACTGGCTTCCAGAGAGCTTTCGACTTTGTCCAAATCTACAGCAGGAGAATGCTGCCCCCCTCCATCAGGTAGCCCCAGTGGGTCCTCATCCAGGTCTGAATGCAGATTGTCTGAGGGAAAGGAAATTGTGTCTGCAGGGAGATTAAATGGTAGACCTCCCAAAGGAACAGTCCCAAGAGAAGCAGACGTGTTTGGCAGCTGAGCAGCAAGCCCACAGTGGGGCTTGGCAGTGTTTGGTGACCCTCCTAATATCATGGAGACAGATTCTGCCATCTCATCCTTTATGGCACCAGAAGGCAGCTGCTTTGGCTTAGGCCTGGTTTCATCCTCAAGGCCAGGCATCAAGCTGCTCTCCTCCAACTTAAGTGTCTGGAGGCTCTGGGCCTCTGATGATTGGCTATTCTGTGTAGAAGGATGAGGAATGCTTGAGGAACTCAAAACTGGCTGTGGACCGGTGACTGACGTGCCTGATTTCAATGATTTCTGCTCCGTCAAATCCAGCTTTGGTTTGTCTTCCACCTTAACAACAGGAACAGAAGTGGAAGAGGCACCTGGGACTTCACTCTCAGCCTCTACCAACCGAAGCTGCTCAGAAAAGGTGTCCTTGGGATCTGCTTGATCAAGCTCAGGGTCAGTGTAGGCTAACAAGTCAAACTCATCACACTTCAGCAGGTCATCCAAGTGTGGGTCAGTGGTTTCCAGATTGTCCAAATCATCATCCCCCTTATCAGGGCCAAGGTCAAGTGTGGCAAGGTCATCAACATCCTCAGTGCCATCATCACCCCCGGTGCCCCCCAACCCTTTGGCATCAAATGGGTCATCAAGGTCAGCCTCTGGCATGTCTAGGTGACAGGGCCTTATAGCCATTGGGTCTACAGAGGAAGCCTTTCGGTCTTCTCCGCCACCAGTCTGGGGGGCTGGTTTCTGGACGTGCATGCTGGACATACTTAGGTTTGGAGTGGAGGTGCTGAGTTGCTGCTGCTGGGGTTGGGGTGACTGCAAAGCGGCTTGCTGGGGCAGTACGGTGGCACGCTGCTGCAATCCCAGCCCAGGATCTCTGACTGCCTCCACCTGAGGGGAGGGGGCAGCAGGCAACGGCAGAGCTGGAGGAGCAGATAAAGAAGCATGTGGGAATGGGACGCCCACGTCTTGCTGAGGTATGAACAAACGTGGCCGGGGCTGCGCACCACGCGCCACAAACTGTGCTCCTGGTGGCACTCTCTGCATGTTGTGTCTCAGCTCGATGAATTGTGGAGGGGCTCCAGGCACAGGGCCTCCCTGTACAGCCTGAGCAGGGGAGCCAGTTGTCATGGCAAGGGGGCTAGAAATTCCCGGCATCCTCTGAACGTTAAGTGAATCACCAACAGAGGTAGACGAGTGGTGTCTCGTAGCTGCTGCCACCTCCACCACAGCTGGCTGCAGAAATCGCCGTGGAGTTGCACTTGGTCCTGGCCACTGAGCAGGTAACTGACCATGCAGGTGAAAGCCCTGGGGATTGTTTTGCCCTGTTTGTCTGCAGGGGAGGAAAATGTGCAAGTATTTGATAATGACATTGATAATATATGGCACACAGAAACAAACAGTTACAATTTAATATTGCAACACAGAAAAATAAAGGGGTGAAGAATGATAGAAAACATATCCTGCATGTCTCTTAGCATAAATAAAATAATGTTCATACCTAATGCCAATAGCGTCGGTTAATGCAGGCATCCCAGGAGGAAGGGGACAACCCAGTTTTTCACTCATTGTGCTTACAGCAGCCTTCTTACCCAACTCTGTAGCTGGATAACCAGCAACAAGAGCAGCTCTATCCTAAAATAGCAGAAACAATCAGTGAAAGTTTTCCTATTATAGAAACATATATGGTACAGTCAACATGGCAGTTCGACCTGTACCTGGGGGTAAGGTGGGGGTGCCCGTTGACTCTTATCTGCTTGGTAGGGTGGCATGTTCTCTCCTGGCCAGGGGGTGGCGCTGTTATGGGCTGCAGCTGCTGCTTTCTCCTGTCGTAGGGAGTTTCTCTGCATTAATAACTCTCTTAATCTCTGTTTCTGCAAAGGGCAAGAACAGGGGAAAAAAGGGAACATGCTTCTGTTAGAGGAAGCGGTGGTCTTTGAGCCTTCTTAACTGAAAGCTGTGAGAAATACGTGACCCAAATCTAATAAGGGATTCACAGTCCATGTTTATTATTATTATTATTTAATTTTTTTTTTTAAGTTTGGCTGACTCTTCTCTAGCAATAAATTACTTAACATGCTTAACAACTACTAAAGTTCCCTTTCATCATGTCAATATCACATGGACCAAATTCCATAAACAGTATGTCCAAAAATGAGACGTTTTCCCCATATCAGAAACCACAGAGGTGCTTTTGACATTTGCCTATAAAAGTGACTGCTTTACCTGTCGGTGTTTCTCCAGGTCCGACTGGCTTAGAGTGCCTGTCGCCAGGTCCTGACTCACGTGGAGCTCCTGCGGCTCCTGAGAGCCCGGTATGGCAGGGGGGCGAGGCACCTCTTGGGCTCGCATAGAAAAGGGTTCGGATGCCACCGATGGCGGCTGTAATCGCGAGGGGAAGCTGTCGGCATTCAAGACCTGAGGCTGGGAGGGCTGGGGCTGAGCTTGGGGAGGGCGGGATTCCCCGAAAGCCCCATGCACCTGAGTCGTTGCCCCTGGAAACACACCCATGCTGGGATTACAGTTCACCGCAGGGGGTCCAGGGGACTTTCCTGAAAGAGGATCTCCAATGGAAGATAGAGGGGGCGCCACTGGAGGCAGCTGGCCGGGGTGAGTGGAGGCCGGAAAGCCCAGGTTGCCTTGTGGGGGAACTGAGGTTGGCCGGGGAGGTTTTTGCAGAGAAGCAAAGGGGTCGCAGGACTGGGGCCGCGAGGGAGGGCGAGAGTAAGGTTCAGGAGTGTGGAAGCAGGGGGGGACAGGGGACTTTGCAGGAAAGACTTCACTCGAAAGAGTGCCTGTGCTGAGGGGTGACTGGGGGCTGGCAGCCACTCTGGAGATGGGGTCTGCCTGAGGTAGCAGAGGCCTCTGGGACAGAGGAGAGCAGCCTTCACCTGACTGAGGCCGAGGGGTGAGAGCAGGCTGGGCGTGTATGTCCGAAAACGAGGCTGAGGGAGATTGGCGAAAGCTTTCAGAAAGGTGACTGGGTGAAGCACCAGGCAGGGAGCAGCCGGTGGGGTTGGTGGCGTCGCCCTGTTGGGCCCGTGGTGTCATGGGGGTCTTGAACAGTCTGTCCCCTGACTCCAGCAAGCCAGTAGCGGAGCCAGAGATAACGTCTGCGCACCCAGCAGAAGGAGCCCTACTGGAGGGCATACCAACCAGGTCAAGCTTCTGCTGTCCCATCCCAGCTGGAGGCGCTGCAGATAGAGGGGATGCAGTACTGTGCTCTTGATGCCCCCCACCCTTCTGACTACATCGAGGGTCTCCAATGGGGGAGGAGTGTGGTGGAGAGAGCAAAGGGGAGCCCCCAGGGACTCTGTGCTGAGGGCTCTTGGGCAGGCTTGCTGGAGACCTGCAGGAGCTTGGCTGTGTGTCCTGTGGGCCGGGGCAGCTCGGTTGACCCTGGGGGGCGAGCTGCAGTCCTGAAGTGGGTTTGCCTGAGGAAAGGGCCTGCAGTGGACTGCCAGAGGACTGAGGGTGTGGAGACTGGGGAGTAAGCGCGGAAAAAGGATCCACTGGGGTGCCGGTGCCAGGCATGACGGAGAAGGGGCTCTCCGCAGAGCTGGGCTGCGATGGAGTGGAAAGGGAGCCGGAAAGTGGAGGGGGAATGTGGAGGTGCAGGTCAGGACGCTCCGCCTTCACGGGCCGGCACAGCTGGACCTCAGACTGCTGCGGGGGGGACAAGTAGCAGAGCAGAGTACATCAGCAGACATTCGCAGCAGGGCTGCACTAATATCAAGCCCCTTCCAGAGACACAACCCCAGCCCCTCCCCAGGGCATTTCTGACCTTCTGTGCCTTGCTGATTCGTTGGGCAGCCCGGTTGTCTTTGGCCTTTTGCTGTCAATGCAAAGGTAGGAAGGAGGGTTACGTGACATCACTGGCGTGTCCATCTCAGATGCCATGCGATGCGGACAGAGCCAAACGCGATGGAAAAGCTGCAGGGAAAACTGCGCCTTACCAGAAAGGGCACCTTATCCGCAGCGGAAATCTTCCTCCACATCTTCATTATCTGTTTGCACCGACTGGACCAGTCTGTCAAGAGCAAATCAAGGGGGAAATAAGCAGCTAAACCAAAGCAGAGCCCAGCCTCCATGTTAAGTGCTGAGTGCCGTGCGCATGCTGTTTTTCGGTAGGCTAACCCGGGAAATCCTGCTTGAGACTGGGGAAGTTGAGGTTAGCGTAGAGCACCGGCGAGATGGTGGACAGCTCCCCCAGCTCCTCGTCTTTCTCCCAGCGCTGCAGGCTGCGCTGGCTGTAAGACAGGCCGTCGCCCTCCGGCTCTGTGGGTGTGGGGGGCGTGGAGGGCGTGGAGGGTAAGGCTGGGGTGGAAGGTGTCGCCCAGGTGCCGTCCTCTCCATGGTCAGGGCTGAAGAAACCCGGCCGATCCCTGATAACGCCGGAACAAGAGGTGAGCTAACACTGCAGCAAAAGGGAGCATCATTAGGAAGGCCAACCAGGACCGCGCAGGATAAATGGCCTTACCGGCTGTCCAAAAATGGAGACTGGGAGAGCCCGGGGAAGGAGTCCATCATGCCAGCAGAAGGCAGGGAGCTAGACAAAGAGCCTCCTGCATGGAGGGCACAGAGGTGCATTAGGATACAGCGTGCGGCTCTCACATTAACACGACAACCTCATTAAGACTCGCCGTGTCAAGACATGCAGGCCAACCAGCAGCACAAAGCTTCACTCGCTGACCACATTGTGTCACATCCCAGTTAGCCCAGTCTCGTTCCCCATTATTCTCTCTCCCTACGCCCCATGCCCATCCAAACCTGGAGGAAGGCTTCGGCTGGGCTCACCCGGCCCTGGCTCCACGACGGCTCCCGCGCTCCCTTGCTGGATATCACCCAGGGCAGCCCCGTCTTGAACTCCAAGCACCTTCCGGAAGAACTGCTCTGAACTGAGACTGTCGCCACCTTGGGGAAAGCCAGGGCCCCACGAGTGAGAGGAAAGCGGAGGTAAGTGACGGGTGCAAATGAGGACAGCGCTGTGCACGCACTCAAAGCCGCAGCTCAGCTGCAAGCAGGACTCTTACCCTCAGGCCTGTCAGAGCTACAGCTCTGTGCGACACGTGACGTCTGGTCCTTGGGAGACAAAGGTCCAGCGGTGCCAGCATCAGCTGAAAGTGCACCAAGGTAGTCAGACACTACCAAACTGGCCAGCAGTAATATCCATGTATGGTGAATAATGTTTTAAATAAAAAAGCTCACCATCTGTATTTCCTTCAGCCTCTGAAGCAGGAGCACTCTGTTGCTTTAGGTTTGCCGTCACTCTTTCCTTTGCCTCAGCTGAAATTTCCCATATGAGGACAGTCACTTTAGGTTAGTTAGAGATGTTTTTATGCAAAAGCAGCCTTACCCATCTTACCCCTCACCTGATTCAGCTGTTGCCATTGCTGTAGTGGGTGGAGGCTGGAGGGGACCATGAGCCTGCCTCTGTCCAGCAGGGGGCAGCAGTGCTTTCTTGCTAAGATCCAGGAGGGTCTTGCCAAAAAAAGCCTCCTGTATTAGCAGAGACAGAGAGGCTATCTAACCATACTTCGGCACCGGCTGACCCACTGTCCACAGGACTGGTTCAGACATATCCGGCCGCGCGACGCACCTGCAGGTACACCGGAAACGCGTCTTCCAGCTTACTCTTCTTTCGGCCCCTGCGCTTTTTGCCCTGCTCCCCTTCCACCTCGGCCACCTTAAGGTCGGAGGGTGCGTTCGCAGGTGTGTCCGGATGAGCTCCTGAGCAATTATGAAACATCCTCAATTTTGCAGGCCCACTATAAAGGAGACAATGACCTCCAGGAACATCTAAAGTCGACATGTACCAGATGTCATTTTTGTATTTATTAGCATCTGTAATGCTAACCCGCTAACCAAAGACCAAACTTCGTTACTGAATAACAGTATTTCACAACAAACAAAGACAAAGCGGAAGGAATAGTGAGACGGCAGCAAAGAGCAGACAGAAGCGCTCAGTTTAACCTGCTGTTAACTTGTCTTCATCAGTAGCCTTGTCTGCGTTCAGCCCATCCAATTCTCCAGCAGGGGGCACCGCTGGCCCTTTTTTCGCTCGGGGGTTAGACTTCCTCTGTCGCACCATAAACCCACCAATCCCTACAACCGATGGGAGGAACCATATTCAGTGACGCCAGATGACCCCACCCCAGAACGCCATGATGGGCGGGTCTCCTAGCCTACCTGGCCTGTAGGGCTTCCTCTTCCTCTTCTTCCCATCGTCTGTCTCTTCCGCTCCCCCCTTCACTCCCTCTCCTTCTGCTGCCCCTTCAGGCCCAGGCTCTCGGTCGGGGCTCCCAGGGGCCGCCGCTTTGGGATCACTTTCCATGGGTTCCCCACAACCTGCTCAAGGGAGGGTAAGAAGCAGGTTCTTCATCCAGGGTCACGCTTCAGGCAAAGTCTCCGAGCTGAGCCTCCGAGCTACAGGCGCACACTCACCTTCCCCCTTCTCCGCGTCCCCCTCACCATCCTTCAGCTCCAGCCCGTCCAGAGTGCGGGAGCGCCTCTGTCGCCGCTTGGTCACTGGCGACAGAGCGATTCCGCGCAGCATGGACATACCGGTCTCTGTCAGCCACACGCCCTCCAAGCGATAGAACTGAGGCTCTGAGAGGGGAGCACAGCACACATGCTGAGAACAACAACGCTGATAAGCTAAGTTACCATCAGCGAATGAGAAACAAATAACTCACACAAAAGCCTTTTAAAACCACAAACCTGGTTCCTTCACTTTCATTGGTGTCACCAGGGGTGGCTCCAACACTTAACAAAAGGAGAGAAAAACATTTAAGTACATTTAAAAGACAAAATTACTCAAGAAGTATGCATCCTGTCTCCTAGCCGATAGCGTAGCTGCCCAGATGAAACCACATTACCAGGGGGTTTGGGCACATAGGGGGAGCAGGCAGTGCACACGAATCCCTCATCAGATGCCTGTTCCGCCTCATCCTCGGTGTAGAGGCCCTCGCACACAGCATGCATCCACCTACGCAAAGGCAAAAGCCAATCAGAGGGGGGCCCCTTCACTGGTGAATTCCTTGAGCCCTAGTGCGACGGCCCCCACCCACCGGTCGCAGTGCTGGCACTGCATGAGCAACTCCTCCTCCATGAAGTTCTCGCGGCACACGGGGCAGGAGACGAGGCTGGCACAGGGGCCGCAGTGTGTGTAGTTGTTCTGCCACTCACAGTGGAAGCCAGGTGAGCCAGCTCCGCACTGCATGCAGCACACGCACCTGCAGGCAGGGGGCAGGGCAGAGCACAGCAGACTATCACAGAGCAGTTAGCATAGTAACTACTTTGGATTTGGATTCATGCCTCCGATCACGCACCATTTGCACTTCCAGCCACCCTTGGGCACAGTGTGCAGCGGGGGGTCCAAGCAGTAAGTGTGGTAGCTGACGTCACAGTCGTCGCACAGCAGCAGCCGGGCAGGGTCCGAGGCCTTGCCGCACACCTCGCACACGATGCACTCCAGGCAACGCCAGCCTTTGCTCAGCATCATCTTGGAGATCTGCACATGACAAATAGGTGTCACAAGGGAGCGCCACATGCAGCCATGCGACAAGATTTAAAAAAAAAAAAAAAAAGGCTCACAAAGCAACAATTAAACCATGACCTATGAAGTAAAGTCCTGAAAACCCTTTTTTTTTTTTTTTTTTTTACATAAAAACAGGAGCTCTGACAAGCGAGTTTACTATAAACATACTGTTGGGAAAAACAAAAACATTCTGTTCATTTATGCTGACCGAATGATGGGAGCATGGAAGGGGATCCAGGTCCCTTCGGTTCCTGGGGACCCCCAACCGATCCACGATTTTGGTCCCTGCCAGCTCCCTGCAGGTCCCTGATGACCGGTTTGAGAAATACCACCTTAGGGCAACGGACACATGAAACGCTGGGACCACGGCGACGCACCTTGCTGTTAACGCAGTAGGGATGGTAGCACTGGGCACACTGGGCACATGCCAGAAGCTGTCCCTCGACTCCGCGTCCAAAACTGCCACAAACCACGCACATGTCCTGGGGGGAGGGGGCACGACGTTAGCTATGCTGAAACCAGGCCAGAGTGGATGCCTGAGGACTACATTGGGTACCTGCTGCAGGACAAATTTGTCCGTGTTGGAGAAGAGCACCACGGTGTTCTGCATAGTGTCATCCTCTTCCTCCTCTTCATCTTTACCGAGGCCAGTGTCGGTGTCCATGCTTTGCTGGGAAACCATAGGATTCATGAAATTTCACAACTGAACCACACATTATAGTGCATTCATTTGGAATGATTATATGTGTTATGCATTAGAAGTGCCTTCATCGAGATCAAGATCAAGATCTACATCGATATATCAAGATATTCATACAGCTGTACTGGACTCATTTAGGTTAAGCAGCTCAGCATGACACTCAAACCACATCGCATTCTGGTTACCAGCTCAGGTCCTGCTGCCCTGATCACACTATGCTACTGATGGTCAGGTTAATACACAACTACAGTTACAGAAGCTCCCACAGCTATTCCAGCTAATGCATGGCTGTCAAGGAGGAGACATGTAGGCCACAGCCAGTCAGAGGTATGGCTCCTGTCTCTCCCTGGTGACTTTCAGCAGCATGCACTGCAGCTTCACTCTGAAACGCAATGCTTTTGCGTGTTCCCTTCCCCCAAGCCAAATTCGATCAGCTTCCAATTTACCGTATCCACGCATCAGGACACGATAAAAGCAAAAAAACATGGAGCCGCCGATCTAGGCTGAATCTATTACGATGAAATCAGATAAGATGAAACAAAACCAAGGCCAACCCACATCCGATACGCAGGGATGTAAAGGAGAATAAGGAAAGTGAAAGTTTAGTAGGAAAGCCTAAATAAAGAGAAACTGGACAACAGCAAACCCTTACGTAATGCATGAAAATGTAATATTATATGAGTGCATGCATTGTTAAGAACATTAACACTTGTAGACACAAAAATAATAATTTGCAATGTATCTGATAATTACAATGCGCATGGATCACCATGCACACATTGCCTCAAAAGGCCACACACTACCACCTCAATAACAATATTGGGAATAATTACATCAGAGTTCAAAGACAACGCTTAAGCTCACCAGGAAGGCCTCAATGCAGGAGGCCATGGCCTTCAGCCGTGAGCGACCTCGGCCCCGGCCACTCCCGCTGCCCCGCGGCCGCCGTTTCCCTGGGAAACTGCTGCCACGGCCCTGGAGGGCATAGAGCACAGGGCAGAGTGAAACCCCATAAGCAACTGAGAGGGGAAACCATAATTTAAAAACTGAGAATACGGTAATACACACAAACACCAATCCTAAAAGCTCAGCCAAAATCCAACCTGTGATTCCATTCTACACTATGGATGAACCTGTTACCAGTTTCATGGTAAAATTCCCAACAGCTAGTATTACTGTTTCAAACTTTAATTATCATTAAAACCGTGATTGATTACTACACTTTGAAAAATTCATGTTAAATACTGTCCACCATTAACCAAAGTTAGCAGCAGTCTTCCAGACGTGGCCACACAGACCCAGCATGCAACGTGGGTTTGTTTAGTGTCAGTGAAAACATGGTGGAAGGCAGGGACAGCGCTCCAGAGATTTTTAATGTTGATGCGCATTTGATATGGTTTTCACGTTTACAAAAGTTATTTTGAAGTTTATGTAAACAAAAAAGTACATACTGGTACTAATTTTATTTGTGGTGTTTTTGACATTTTAACAATACCATGACAGTGATAGTGATTTAAAATTTTCATACCGTTTTTTTCTCTATTCTATACCTTCTTAAGAATCAATACTTAAATGATTTGTTATTCAGTACCTGCTTGACACGAGAGCGACCAGGAGAGCCTCTCCGTTTGACTTTGTCCCCATCGGAATTCAGGGGATCGAAGGGCAATGAGTCGTCCGTCTCTGTAAGCAAGGAGTCTGACTTGGACCTTCCCGTCTGCCCCAGGCCAAGCTCCGTGGACAGAGACTGGCAATCAGGCTCTCCAGGGGAGCCCAGGAATCCACTGCTGCTGCCATCTCCATGGCTCAGGTTGGACATCTCATCCAGGAGGAGTTCCTGCTTGGATTCCATTTCCTGGGACTCTGACTCGATTTTCACCTCACCATGGACCTCCTCTGCGGGCCCCACGCACTCCTCCATTGCCTCTTCCGACAGGGTATGCTCAGGAACCGTGTCAGATGGAGGGACCTCATCCACAGAACAAGGAGGGCTAGTCCTTGGTTCTGCCTCAGGTACAGCGTGAGGCTCAGACTCAACCCCTTCCATTGGAAGGTGTTCCAGCTCCTGGGTGGCCATGGGAGGGGTTTGGGGGCGAGGGGATTCCCCAGCAGGAGGCTCATTTGGAGTCAAACCCTCAGTGACACCTGTACCTCTTTCCTCCACTGACGGCTGTTCCATAGCGAGGCTCTCCGTGTCCTCCCGCTGTTTAGATTCTTCTTCGACCAAGCCCTCAGCTGCTGGCTCAGCCTGGACCTCTGCTGCAGAACTCAGGGCAGGAAGTCGAGGGTCACTGGGTAGCTCACTCTTAGATGCCACATCTCCTTCACCAGCCACAGGGACAGGAAAAGGCCCAGCCTCCAAGTGCCCCACCTCTTCAGCACTGAACTCCACTTAATAAAGAGAAAGGAAAGGGAAATCCAGATTAGGCTGCTGAAGCGAGAGCAGAAACAGCCTACCTGCCTGGACAATAAGTACTCAGTGGTAAAAGGGAGAGTTACTCCCTCCCCAGCATGTACACAGGCTGCGAGCTCCTCTGCTACCTGCTATAGGTTAATCCAGCATGTTCTGAGGCCATATTCCCCCAATAGAGTCATTATATCCTGAACAGGATGCTGTAATACAGAACCCTGGGTTACCTGGAGGCTCAGGTGAGACAGGCGGCTGCTCCGTGGGGCCTACTACCACCCCATGCTCAGACTCCTCTGCTGCTGAAGGCTGTTCCTCGTGTTCCTCCACATACTGCTCCACACGCTTCTCCTCCTCAGTGGTGCTCTCCAGGCCTGCAAAACAAGACAAAGAAATAAATGTTGGTTATCAGAACTCAAATACAGCCTTTGTTTTGTTTGCACCTCAGTAAAAGTGCTATATTTAAAACACAGGCTAAAAATCAAAGAACTTTTTTTAGAGCTAGAAGAATGCGTCGCCCATTAATGCCAACCGAGACCAACAGGAGGACATTTCAGACCCACAGGAGGCTACAGCAGGACCTCAGAACCCAGCCCCTTATCCAGCTGCTGCAGCATTACAACTGCAGCCTTAGAGCACTTGGGGAAAATGAACCCAAATACCATTTAATGAGCTCTGGCATTGCTGAAGACCACCGGTCATTTTATCTTACACTTACAGACAAAAGGCTGGGGAATTACCTGGATCCAAGGGCTCAGCTGGCATCGTGGCCTCAGACTCTCCTTCAAGCGGAGCGCAAGCTGCACTGGCCTCCACCACAGGATCCAGCTGCCGGCAGCGAAGGCACGTGTACGTCCCCTCCACGGAACCCGGCTGGGACGCACAGCGCATGTGTACCGACCTAAAAGCAAAGGACGGATGAGAGGAGGTAGGAAGGTAGGTCGTAGTTGGATATTTAATGCCATATCAGCATCTCTGACTACCTCATGGCAAGAACAATTCAGTCAATAACTATCCATATAGAGATAGGAACCAGATAAAATTTGATGTACACACACACACAAATACATATAAATATGCAGTACTGTGCAGAAGTCTTAGGCAGTCAAAAGAAATGTTTAAAGCTATTTATCTGGGTAGTAAGTGCACTTTTGCT
>JAODLD010000094.1:1028703-1042237 GCA_026781065.1 Mormyrops boulengeri
TCATGGTTCTACACCAACATGAAGATCATTTAAGCATCGTTTTCTTTGGCTGCCTAAGACTTCTGCACAGTACTGTATATAATAAATATCAAAGTGTCCAGTAAACTTGAAAAGAGAAGTTGTTTTAATAAACAAACAAATAACAGGCCAAGCTTAATATTAGATAAAAATGATAAAACCCTCCATGGTGACAACATTATTAGAAACAACTTGCAATGTAGCATCAAATAATCACCGTCTAATGGCACGACAGGCAGAGCAGTCCAGTAAAATATGCCTTATCGACAGGGGAGTTGGACCGTGTGGGTGAGGAGCGAGCGGCGCCCACGGATCACTGACCTGCCGCAGGCCTGGCAGAGGTGCAGGGCGGTCGGGGACTCGGGGCCCTGGTCGCAAACACAGCAGGCCAAGCTGCGACGCACATGACAGCCACCGCACACGCTGTACTTTTCGAACCACTGCACCGATCCGGACAGGGTGGAGCCCCGGGAGCCGCAACCGCTGCATACCCGACACCTCTGGGGGAGGGAGACACCAGGCGCGGGGTTCAGTAAATCCACAGTGGGCCGCCTGCCGCAACACGGGAGGCAAATGCAGCACAGGCCGCGACTGACCCGGCACTTCCAGGGGTCTGAGGGAAGAGACTCCATGGCGGGCTGCAGGCAGAAGGTGTGGTAGCCCTTATCGCAGGCGTCACAGACCAGCATCATGGAGTCCTCTCCGGGCTGCCTGTGAACGCACGACACACAGAGCGCTCACTCCCACCCAGCAAAACCAGACAAGTCACAAAAAAGCATCGTTTAACAGAAATAACTTGAAAAGATAAACCAAACAGCCAGCATCACTTCTGCATGTCTCTGCGTTTCGGCATTTCCAGTACAATCACTCTTCGTTTAGACAACCTCAGTTAGTGACCATTCGCAAATACGGCAGTAATAAAGAAGTTATTTTATAACCAATGTGCGCATTTACGGCCAAATTTCACACACCTGACAGCGACACAGGCCAGAGTAAGAGAGATCCTTGAACAAGGCTGTACAAAGTGATGCTAAAAATGGTTATGCTTAAGCTACCATGATACATACTTAGCAACCGTTTTACTTAACGACATGGCTGTTGGAATCGACCTCAGTCACTAATTGAGGAGTGGTTGCATACAAACCGCTTCAAACAGCGCTCCTCCTTAAATGCCATCCTAAATAAACAGGCATGCTGTGCTGATGCACACACTGCCGCATGGGCTCACCTGCAGGTCTGGCACACCTTGCACTCAGGGCACTGCCAACCGGAGCGCTGCAGCGGTGTGGCGCTGATCTCCAGGCAACCAGCGTGGTAGTGCTGCCCGCAGCCCGTGCAGAAGAGCAGGCTGGGCAACTCCCCCGCAGAGTCGCAAACGGCGCAGCGTGACTCCTCACCCACTGGGTCGTGCCAAGAGGTGATCCGTTAGAGGGGAACGAAAAAAGCGGCCACGCGGCACGCCGAAGCAGATCCTTGCACCTACCCAATTCGGCCGTCTTGTCTATGTGCTCCGGACAAAGGAGAGCCAGCTGCTTCATGGACTGGAAAGAGCCGCTGGCCGCCGAGCAGGGGAAGTGGTAGAAATGCGAGCAACCTTCCGCCCTGCACCTTATGGTAGCACCCAGCCTTTTACAGTATTCACATCGCTGCAAAACAAGGAGCAGAGCCTTAGCAACCCTGCATCATCACCCTTGATCCGTTTCAAAGACAGTGCATGCTTCCTTCCTTAATGGCGCGTTTACATTCCCCATTCACACTGTACTAATGCATAATGAGTAGACCTCATAGGTGTACCGCTATCAAAAAAAAAAAAACAAAAGTCCCCACATTATCCCCATCCAACCTGTCGTATCCCTGAGATGACTGCTCTATCCACACCCTCCAGCTGCTGATCGCCCGTCAGCTTCACCTCCTCCGACCAGACGGCACAGCAGTAGTGCACCCAGCAGTACCCTGTGATGCCCGCAGGTGCAGGGAGAGTATAAGCAGTGATAATGTGATACATCATAAAAGTATATATAGGACATTTCAAGTACTGTTTATAAGTGAATGAAGGACAAAGAAAAAGGAGAATCACAATGGCACAAAATTATTTCAATGGCACAGCTGTCACGTGAGAAGAGACCTGTGACATAGATTAAATCGCCACTGCAGATAAGGTACGTACGTACAGACAGAGACAGACAGACGGAAGAAATTCACATTCATAGCCAGGTTAACAAACTGGGGAATTCAAGCCCACATCCTTGAGGCGGCACCTGACCACAGTGACACATAGAATGACACGCAGGCAAACAGCAGGACCAAGTCACCGGTCCCCAAGGTTATTCATCTGCAGACTGACCATTTTCGTCAAACAACGAAGTGGTACTGATGAGGTCAGGGAAACCAATGGAGGACAGATCATCATCGCCAACCGGCAGGGGCGCAGCAGCAGGGCTCTCGAGCGGGGACCAGAGGAGAGAGGGCCCACAGCGCCGGAGCTCCCGCTGGCCATGCAAGCTCCGCTCATCACAGTTACAAAGTGCACAGGCCCTGCCGATTTCCCTGTAAACATAAATCAGAGACGCCTCAGTGTTTGCTGCCATCATGATACTTTCCACGTTCTCTCTTCAATCTAGTAACATCAAATGCTATTGACTGTGCCCAGAAATATTCCACTATACACATGATCAGTTACGCAAACCACAGCTGAAGAAGCTAGTGCCGACTGGACTAGGGAACACGCCCCACTGCCAATGACTGGCAACCTGCAAACCCCAGAAAGATTTCTGTGGTTCTTGTACAACTGCCAAAGGAGATACTTTGGCAGACTAACACTGCACCCTCCACTCAGCAACAGCAACACTGGAGGGATCTTCACTGAGCCAATGTGAATCCTCCTAATCTGTTTTATATGAAGATATTAAACTGCAACAACCCAAGAATTATTGACGTTTTATTTCCACTTACCATTAAGATAGTAGGACAACATGTATTTGAACACTCCAAAACGACTAAAATTATATAAAGGTAGCTAAATGCAAAATAAACGCCTTAATCTTGTTTACCAAACATCTGGCACCCAGGTACTTACGCAGTGGCGCTAGAAGCTTCCGTGGTTCTTTCTGGGGGTTCTGGGTCTCCATCAGGGGGTGCAGGCTTCTCTGGAGGTGCACTGCCATCAGCTGGAGGGTGCAAAATGGGATTTAAGAAAAAAATAAAACAGCATGTAACAGCTTTAAGCACTTTACAATTTAATAATTTTACTTTTGATTTCAAGCAGGACCGTAACCCGCCAGACTACTTGGAGTAAATTTATGGATTTGTGGTTTAATTGTAATGATTTTACATTTAATTCAAAAGGTCATAAAGCTTTTGTAAAATCCCAACCCCAGAGACCTCTAATGCCCATATGCTGGACTTTTTAAGGCAATCTGAAACCTCGTTCATAAATCCTCAGATATTTCATATTTTTGTCATGTTCTGTTCTGTAGTCGTTTTATAGAAACCCTATATTGTACAAAAAAATCTGCTATCATCAAGCTAGGCTAGTCCCAGGTGTGTAGTAAACAGGAACCTCTTATAGTTCTGCTTCCACATAGAAAACAATCACTATACATTTGGAAAAAAAAACCGGTACTGACTGCTTACCTGCCGATTCGGAATCATTCTCCTCGCAGTTGGATTTCTGGTTGTCCATCCCTTCTCCCGGTACCGCTCTGTCCTACACAGAGAGCTTTAAAAAAAAAAAAAAAAAAAAAAAAGCACAATCACTCCGCATGAGACTAGAGTTTATTTAGGGTGACCAAACAAAATAATACATTTTAATGGCCTCTCTTTAAAATGCAATTACCATTTTATGCTTCAGTTATTACCACCAATTAAAAGTTGTCTACTGAAGTTTAGCATATATTGTTCATATGCTTAAAGTTCTCTAAAAAGAATTTTGTTCTCTTTTAAATATCTACTTAACAACCATGACAATGAACAGTTTCAAGAAACCCTCGATCTGTACCAGTTATTCTTTTATATTCAATATATTTATGCAATGTATACAAAACATTACATGAATTCGCCAACTTCCTCTCCCATTAACGTCTCTCGTCTAATATACATAACATGCCGCATATCCACCATAAAAGTTGATTAAAGACATTGCGTCGTTCTTGTGCTGCGTCTGTCAACTGAAGGAAAGAACTCTACAATCCTTTGCCTCGTCACAAAACAGATTTAAAAAAATTAAACTACAAAAAAGAGAACGGTATTTAAAACTGCTACAAAGGAATACCATTACAAAATTGTTATCCGTCTGCTAATAATCAACAGCAAATTAAATTTTAAAACAACATACCCGTGCATATCATAATAAATCAAAATTTCCTTAAGTAAAACAAACAACACGGATACAAAGGGAATACAACTTCCGTTTCCGTCATTTCCTGTGAGGTCCGGGTATTTGTGGTGAAACAACCAGGTGCGTTATGGTTCCGAGGCAAAACAAGACTTGTACTCCAGCACGTCAGATACCGCTCTTTTCATGACGAAAAGTAACGGGGAGAAACATTTATAAAAGTCGATTACTTATTTGTTCAGAAATGCCATCTGATAGTACTAACCTAATATTTTACACTTATCGGTCTTTAATTTTTACACATCTACGATAAACAAACCGGCTAGGAAACGCCCCTCTCCACCCTTGCAGGTTTTGCCTTTCCCTTCTACACGTATAAAACCAAGACCGCTGACAGGTATTAACGTGATATTTTGTTAAGGAAATTGATTTGTAAAGTGATAACCATCATCACTGAATGCTAACTTTACAATACATAAATCTTTGTGATACTTTAGGTAAAGCATCTATATTTATTTTTTTATATATATATATATATATATATTAGATTTAGACTGATTATATATTAATTTCCTCTGAGTAAAACAAATCCCTAATGAGTCTATTTTTATATGCCATATTAGATGGCGAACAGAGATTCTGCTATACTTTAAGTAGATAGCAAAGCATCGCATACGAAATGAGCGGGTGGTTATGGATCTGTGGCCGTGCGGCGGAAGGTCATGGGTTCGAATCCTTTGACCCGCAGAGTTGTCATATCACTATTGGGCTCTTGAGCAAAGCCGTTAATCTTAACTGAGCCCATTGCGCTGGGAGCAGTCGGACCCTGGTTTTTCACCACAAGCTTTACTCACTTGTACGTCGCCTTGGAGACGTGCATCTGGCAAGCAAATAAATGTAGCGATATAACAGCTAAAGTGTATCTAGAGTATTTTCTACAGTCATATATTTAACCTTCAGCAAAAAATAACAGCTGCTTTAATTAAAAAAGCGTGACACCAAAGAATGAAACCTTAATTATTCTTTCCAACACTGGACACAATCATGATTGTCCAACAGGAATGCTCCTTATCTAAACTCTTGTTGAACAGTCATGACTTCTAGTTGAAATTAACCCAACTAACTGAGAAATTTTGCTTCGTGGAACACCCCTCAGGTGTGACAGAAACGGTTATCAAATGTATTTCTCATTGTGCTTTCAGTTTCCCCAAGATACATTATATCAAAACATCTCATAGGCGCTTACAGTTATTAATGGACAACGAAATTAAATTATCCAAGGATGGAGTCCAAACAATTACCTCTTCCCCAGTCTGATCTGAGTATCCCGTAAAACCAATCGAACAACTTATATTACCAAGTCTGTCACAGCCCCATTATGTACAGAAACTTGAGCACAAAGAAACAATGACAGCTGTTTTAATGCTGGAAGAACTGCTCAGCATGGCTATCGTCCTTATTCCAAACCCAGTGGATGGAAATAAATTAAACATGCAAACTCTAGCTTATTTAAGATACATTAAATAGGACGAAGAAGAGGGTAAAAAGCACGAGGAATTCCGCCATCTGGACCTTAATTTAATGAGAAAAATGTCCCTTCAACCATTTCTCGCCTAATTGAAAATTTAGGCCAAAAGCAATAGGCAAAAAACTAAAGAAGCCACATTATGCTTTTACTATTTTACCGGAGCGGGACGACATTAAACGAGCACAATGCTAGGAGGCATTAACATTAACGCAAATAAACGACAGAGGGTTTAAAAACTTAACTAGTTAACTAGTGTAATGCAGCAACACCGACACGCCCCCACCCAGGGGTATTTAACCAGCTGGCGCGGCAGTGTTAATTAGTGGTTCAAGAACGCCTGGCGTAAAACAAAAGAACCCCCCCCCCCCCTCCCCAATTAAAATGGAGATACAATATTTCGAAGAGGCCTGTATTAAATGAATCCAGGCGAAAGATACTTAGACAAGCGTGTAGCGAAGCAGCCAGCTAAACGTTGTTTGAAGTCTCCTTGAACATGAATCGAAATTGTCAAAGTTACTGCATATTTTTGTTAAGTGTAAGTGTCACTGTAGCAAATGCTAACTGGCAATTCAAGCGTAAAAGATTAAAAATAAAGCAGACAGAGCCGATCGGCCTGGCGTTTTTGTGGAGTATTAGTTTCGGTACGGTTAAAATGAGCCCAGGCGCCAGGACATCACCGTTGATAGTATGAAGCAGACCCGGCTGCGCATTCCAGCGCGCCGCTGGCTTTTAGCGACGCGGGTCAGCCTGTTAGCCGCCCGACTTTGGTCGATGCTTAACCTAGTAACCAGTCGCTTCGAGCCGAAGCCAGCTAACCAAGGACACCAGGCAGTAGATGTCGCCTGCCTTTGACCAGAACTGGTGGGAACGGGGGGGGAGGGAGAAAGAAATCAGAAGTTGATCGCAACCACTAAGTTGGCATCCAGCTAGCTGGTTAGCCGGTTAGCCTGTCGTCCCGGTCGCGCGGCGGCTTAGGTGACCGCGAGCCGCCGCGCGGGTGACGGTCAGCGACAGCGCGCGCCCGGTTTCCACATATCCGCCGCTCGAGCGCAGTTTAAGCGACGGCCACCCCGTAGTCCATAGCCATCGCCTTTCAAAAACAAAAAGACTTAACACCCAACTAGTTAAGTGATCACTTTAAGCAATTACATGATACGTTGTAGATACTAAGATTACACTTGTTTACTTAAGCGAGCTGTCGAATTATTGAGGCAACTCACCTTTTTAATTACAGTGTGGTTCTACCGCACTCGGGTCCTTCTAGGCAGCCGCATCCGAACAGTCCTTCCGAAATAACCGGCTTACAGCTTCCATCTGTTAAAGTGCGAGACCCCGGGGGAGAAGCGCTCTTCTAGCTCACCGGCTAGCAAAGGTTACATGTCAGAACTGCTATCTGGTGGGCAGGCCCGCCCGGCAGAATAATGCTTCCAGCGGCTGTCGGTGTCGATTCGGGCCGGACTTCAGGCGCAAATCTCTGCTCCGATGCGTCGCACACGACGCCGCGTCCGAGTTGCAGTAGCCGGCTGGCTGGCTAGCTAGCTACGCCGCTAGCTAACCACACAAATACAAGGACTCCCACATATTATTTTCAATCCGCACGAAAATTGCGTCCTCTCTCGTTGTATTGAGCACCCAAATATGGGGAGTATACTTTGGGTTTTACATCCAACTTCATTCGCGCTTCGTGTTTTTCCGTGCACCCAGTGCGATTCCCATTCTAAAAATACTCCTTTCGCTGCAGAGCCAATCCCCCCTCCCCACATACAAACCATGGAATCGCAATATTATCGGCATCTAGTGGCGGATTGCAAATGCTGCCGTTGCTCTCTGCCCCACCACATGGGGGCGTGCATTGGGCTGCATCGCCGAACTGGAGAAGGGGGCGGTGTTTCTGGATGGGAAATGGAGGAAGGGTTTTAAGTCCTGAATGGATATCTCAACTCGCTTGGCGCCACTTGTTTTCACACACCACATGTCGGCACGCTATAAATATATTCTTGGCCAGGTGCATAAGTGTAACTATAAGCGACCGTTGTCGTATTAGGAGCAGTTTGCAGATCTGGTCGGTCCTGACTTATATATTATTCGGCAGTAAGTGATTGTTAGAGCTGGTGAAACACGTGTGTGAAGGAATTGCCAAAAGGATATTATATAAGGATATTATATTCTATGCAGGATTGGTGTGTTAATCGACGTGGCTTTAATTCCGTCCGTACGGACGGACCTGCTCTGCATGGAACCCGTGCACTACAACGTAGGGGTCGGTGAGCTAATCTGGAGGCACTCATGTTTTGGCCAAGCCATTTCAAATAGACTATCAACAGACACTCCGTGTTTTTCTTGCACACATTTTAGAATATCTAGAATTTATCTCAAAGTACTGGGCTATGACTTCTATATCGATTAAATGCGAACTTGTTTATTAACTTATGTTGATTATAAGGTATAATATATTAATTAATTTGTTTTTCTATTTATCTATTGAAATATGCCAACGTTATACGCAGAAAATACACGTTTAATTACCCTAAATGAGAGACGCGAAGTGGGCTAGCTTAAAGATATATTGTGATGCGTAAAATGTAACCCCTTAAGAAGACCGTCTTAATTTATGAAACCAAGCGATAAAAAATCATTTTCATATTATTTCTCACAAACATGTTACCTAGCTGGCTTTGACAGAGGTGTTTATGAACCTAATAAAAATGTTACGCTACTAAGAAACCCCACCACCTGGCTTGTTTGATCAACTGGGTCACATTGTGTCCACATGGAGATGACAATAGCATATTTAACCCTTTGGGACAAAAAACAACAACACGGTCACGTCGGTGGAAATGAGGTTTCTTCGCAGGTTGGCTCTCTTCTCTATTCTTCGTGTTAGGAAGAAGAGTTTGGAGACCTGGAGGGAGCTCATATTGGGAGTTGCTGCTCCTTCGGATCGAAGGGACTCAGCCAATGTGATACGAGCATCTCATAAGATACCACCTGGATGTTACCAAGTGACCCCTTCCAGGCCCTGAGGAAGACCCAGGACTCCTCAGGGGGAATATGTTTCCCAGCTGGGACTGTCCAGACCGACAGCCACTATGACTCTCACCAGTAAATGTGCTGCGCAAAAGAAAAATGAGACCAAAACTGTTGATAAATTTGATACAGAATAGTCGTAAGTGAATTTCTATCATAACATGTATTTGGAAGTTGCATTCAGTAATTTTAGCTTCTGTTAAGGGTAAATGAATGTCCTAAAACTAAACCTTAAAATCTAACTAGCTATGCTGCTGGTTCGTTCAACAATAAGATCCTGACACACTGAGTCCCTGACTCATTCCTGTTGATTGCTTGTGAAATATATCGCCTTTTACTTAATGTATTCATGGTTTCACGCATTTCGCTCTCAGCGACGGAATTAGTAGTACACCTTTCAGCAGAGCCTTGAATCATTTTCTTCATATATTCTTCTGATCCCGCTGCTTAATTATATCCCAGAAGCCCCAACACTAACTTTGTAAGTCTAAGGCTTATTTTTGCCTAGCAGAGGCAATTTTCAAACATGAGATGAAAAGAAATACAATTGAAAACATGGGAGGCTTAAAGGAGCAGAAGGATTTATTCATATATACATACTGTTTACAGCAAGATGTTGGTATGAACTCCAACCATGCAGGCGTCGGCGTTCAGATACGCAACACCAGCAGATCCCAGGTTCAAGTCACCAGAGTGGAAAACCAAGAGAGCACCTTTATGGGGGGGGGAGGGGAGAGCGGGGGCAGGCAGGATAAGGCACGGGATACAGCATCACCAGGTCAGGCACCGGCTTCCGGCAAAACCGATACCCACTCTGACACATGGCAAACTAATAAATACTCTGAGCACCTCAGCCTGAGGCGAAACACACAGGGTTAAGCCGTGCCAATTCTGCACATGAGCGGTGTGGAGGCAGAGGGGGGGAGGACCAAAGACATCAAGTAGATTTTCTCAAATAATATACCATTTTGTAATCCTCAGTCTGTAAACCATAACTGTCTGAATTGCAGTGTAATTATATACACACACATTCAATATACAAGTACTAGTTTTCCAAAGAAGAGCAAGTAAATCTCTAAACTGTTCCGGAAAAAGTTTGCTGCTGATGTCGGTCACGAAGTAAAATGAACCCTTTTAATATTCACTTCTGCTAAATGAAATAGTAACATTATACTGGAAAGAAAATTACACAAACAGGTTCATTTAGAAGACTGTTATTGGGATATATACCTTATTTGTACAATTAATGTACTCTACAGTTTAGCTGTCGAAGAAGTCCAGAGAAGCTGAACTGGTATGTGTCAACCATGTCATCTGCTGAAAGCAAGTACTACATATACTGGTTAAGTTATGGTCAGTTTATACTGGTAACCAGCGTGAATGTCATTTTCATACTGAACCTTGTGCTCATACTGTTGCATTCTTAAAGTGTTTCATTAGTGCAACCAAGACACTAGTCAAAAACAAACCTCAGGTATGGTTGGACCACTGACAATTGCCTAGACCTGCCATGTTGCTGCCACAGATTATGTGAATGATCTGACCAGCTCATTGCATGGAACCTTACTAGGGGAAAGTTAACTGATTGTGATATCCTTCAGCATGAGAGAGTAATTCCATTGCATTATGTGATAAAAGGCTAACTAAGCTCATTTATGGAAAAAAAAATCTATCCTTGTTCCTGAGGTTTAATCCGAACCTTTTTAAAAAACCAGTTTAGTCTGTTTCATTTTTAGTAGAATCAAGCTGGTTTTATCCCAAATCCACTGCAGTAACATTATGCAGACTCTCAGGGGTTTTCAAAATCAGGTACAAGTTACCAAGTAAACAACCTGGTGCCAGGACTGGTGAGATCCTGCCCAGCCTCTAGATGGCGCTCTAGCTCTTGCAGTTTGAGACGGCAGATGGTACATCCATAATCCCGCGCAACTGTTTGGCGGGCAAGGAAGTGGGTGTTGCGTGTCCCCGGGGGTCTGCCGATGGGCCCACTGGTGTCCTGCTGGGCGTCTACATCACGGCACACTTCTTCTCCTCTGAAGGCGCATTCCCATCAGCCTTCTCCATCTCCAGAATAATCCTTTTGAATACCTCCACAGCTGTCTGTCACAGAGCACAAGCTGAATGTTCACCTTCATTCGCATTAATGAAATTTACGTTGTTAGACTTTTGGCAGCAATGAATTGCAACAATGTCTGAAAGTTTTGACAGTTTCCTTGTGGTTCAAATGCAAGAGTAAGCATGATGAGGGTAATTAAAAACCATTACCAAGAATCACTCAAGAATAACCTTAAAATTCTACTAATAAAATACTAATATATTTACCGTGACATATAAATGTTTCCGAATTAATGATAACCCAATTAAAGCTGTGTTTCTGAAGTCAATGCTTAGCCGTTTCTATCCAACAGCTAACTGACCCACCCCCAAGGCTCACTGAGGTACAGCTTATTATTACAGCTTATGGGAATGCCCACAAGCTGACCTATACCTGATTCTCCTTGGCCGAGGACTCCATGAATGCGGCCCCCCAAGAGTCTGCCAGCTTTTTCCCTTCCTCCGGCTTGATCACCCTGAGGAGGAGCAACATGCTCAACATGATGTGCAAGCCCCACCATCCAATCAAGTCTCCCCTGTAGCCTGCAGTAATTCTCTACCCTGTGTCTACAGATATGGTTAAGTTTCTTGACTCAGTTTTAAGTAACATCTCACCTTTCCATGTGAAGATCCTTCTTGTTCCCAACAAGAACAGTTGGCACCCTAAAAAAAATTGCATTTAATCAGCAGTCTGACCATATAAATGTTGTACAAAGTGTTAATAAGACTTGACTTGTAAAACTTACTGGATTTTTCCAACCATGTCCAGTAGCTTGTCATGGAGGATCTGAACCACCTCAAAACTGCAGAGAGAACAGGACGACTACACATGACTGCACGCACATTTTGCAACAATGGTAACATGGACACAGGCCTAAACATGGGAAACTGTCATCTGGCCTCAGATGAATTTTGTACTGTTATTGTTACTCGCTGTCAGATGTCAGAGCTGAAAGAGAAATCGCAGACCACAAAGCACACAAATCAATGCGAAGACCATGACAGGGACCCACCTCTTCATAGAGGTGACTGAGTACACCAACACATAGCCATGGATGTCCATTGAGTGTGACTGGGGGAAAATTGAGTACTCATCCTGTAAAGAGACAACAGGGCAACCGCCTTGAAAAGTATCACCAGACCAAGATACCTCCACAGAACAAACCAGTCAGGCATCTATTTATCATAAACATATAACAATTTCAGGAGTTAACAAGCCTTGTAAAACCCCTTATTTGGTAAATTTGGTTAAAATTACTTCTATGATACATATTAGTCTTAGAATCTCAGTATTACTTCCAGAATTACCAGTTAACTGAAGAGTTATTTGAACTCCCTACATATTTATTCACAACTGACAGATTATATAATAAAAACTGTACTGTAACATCTGCTGTGTCAGAATCATTCCATTATCAGCATGATATGGATGTAACTGCCTCTGTGTTCAGACATGAGCAGATACACTTTCACAGCAATGCAATTCACACTGAAATCTACACTTAAGTCTGATGATGTCTCCACTTTTTCCTAATATTAAGATTTAAAATGGTCATAAAATAAGGAACGCTCCAACAACAAAAGAATAAAAAGATGCATACACATTCTAGAAAAAAAAATGTTACAAGGAATGTTTTTATTCAACATAAGTCATTTTCACCTTTGTGCCACACTTAATGGACACCAATTAATTTAACCTTCTCTATAAAGACAAATTTAGAAATTTTTAACTTAAGAAAAGGATAACAACCAAATGCAGAACAATGCATATATACAGACCAAGAGCTAAAAGAAATATCACATCTAAAATACAGTAACAGTGAGCAGAAATGTCACTTTGCATCTTCCATAACATACAAACTTGTATACCTGTCCTGCAGTATCCACCAGCTGCAAGCTGAAGTCCTGCCCATTCACAGAGACCATTTTATTAAATGCTAGTGACAAAGAAACAGGAAGATATAATGTCACAATTGGAAATGGAGATCTAAAAGTGAGGTAAATACACATGTAAACTACCACTGCAGTAAAAATTCATAGATACAGCCAGAATCCAAATAGACTACATTTTGTACACAAATAAGTCTTTTTTGATGTACTCCCTTCCCCAGGCATACATACACTCTATTACTGTTATTCTCAAGGTATTTACTAGCCAACAAACACATTGATGGATTCTGTTTCTGTAACTAGATGCCACTGAACCCTTTGAACACCTACTGTTTTCAATGGTGGGGTCATAGGAGTCTACAAACTGTCCCTCCACAAACTGGATTGTAAGCGATGATTTGCCTGCAATGGAAGTTTGACACATTGCTATCAAAACATATATCATATATACCTCGGTCACACAAGTTCAAGACTTAAGCTGCTGGGCTGACTTTTTCCTCTCTAGACAGATATACCAGGTACAGGTCAAACTGAAGGTCATTATAAAATAGTTTAAGCTTTCTAGACGTAAACCTAAGTTGTGTGGGATGGGCTGCAATACAATAAGTACTCTACAACTGTACAAGCAAAAGTTATTTCGGTTT
>JAODLD010000094.1:1042337-1052936 GCA_026781065.1 Mormyrops boulengeri
GTAAACCTAAGTTGTGTGGGATGGGCTGCAATACAATAAGTACTCTACAACTGTACAAGCAAAAGTTATTTCGGTTTAGTTTTAAAGTATATGTTGGTTTTATTGCAGTTTTATGTTTCAGACTTATTTTTTAATTACTTTAGGTTTGCATCATGTTTTAACTTTATTTATCCGTGACTGTGGCACACTGCTACGTTCACAAGTTTCATTGACACGGCTCTTCATAAACATCTGTACGGTACATACATAAGTACGTGTGTGTATGTATGTACTTATATATATATATATATATATATATATATATGTATGTGTGTGTAAAAATATATACAAAATGTTCCCTACTGGACCAGACGCGAACACCTTATAACGCCTTATAACACTAAACTAAAATAGTACTTTGCATTTTGTTTAAAAAAAATCTAGCAGAAGTTTCGTTTTGCGCATTCAATCTCGTTTTCCATTTCAAATTATAAATATTATTTTCATTTCATTTGCTCATTTTAGTAGGCGGTAACCTTGTATCAACCACGCATGAAACGTATTCGGGACGGTACGTGGATGTAACGAACTAATCACAGAGTAGCCTAAATCGAGATTTTGATGTCCCAGGGGGATATTAGCTAACCAAACGTAAGCCGACTAGTTAACCCCGCTGAACAACCTAACAATAGGCGGGCTTCTACTCACCCACAGATCTGTACCCCAACACGGCAATTTTTCGGTACTTGGGCTGAGGCATGGCTTTAAAAGTCTATCAGCTCAAATAAATATTTAATAAAACAAAATTTAAGGCTTAAATTTTTGAAAAGAAAAAGTTTTATCGCCACATTCGTCTCGTGTCACGTGACAACAACAAACTTTTTTTTCTCTCTCAAAGCCGACGAAGACCGTCTCCCCCCCGGTGGCTCCGTGCCGTCAATAAAAATACAAGCTGTCACTCGTGAATATCACTATTCGCCTTGGGATTTGTTCGTAACCTCGGTTAGCGCTTTCAAACGCGATCGAACGAAGAAAACTAAAAAAAAAAAAGTGAAACGGCCAGTTCCAAACGACGATGGCACTATCGAGTCGTGCTGCCGTAAACTGCTGAGAGGAAGGAACGCCGTCGTAAAAGTGCAGACGCACAAGGCTAACATGTCAACCAGTCCGGAATGAAGAGCGCCATCTTACCCTGTTCATGTGACCATCAACGTCACATCTTAGGTGCGATTACAAGAAAAGATTTCGTAATTACCCATGGCAATGTTCATGTTCATGTGTTATATTGCATACATGTCGTTGTACTTTATGTTGATTGCTGAATAAAAAAAACTAACTTTTTTTTTTTTAATTAACGTGCGGTCTTGCTGCTGCAGAGAGATGGCAGTAGACAGACAGAAGAAACACGACGGTTTTCGTAGAAATCACAGCAAAAACTCATGTATTAATAAAAAACCAGAAAAGGATCAGACAACGGGAAGTTTTAGAAAAAAATACGTTTTTATTAAATAAAGGTATACAATTTTCATATTTTTCACAGTTTAAAAGTAAAGTATGATACAAATACAGTACAAATATAAACAAAAGGATGACAATTTTATACCCGTTATTACATTTTTTACTGCTGTTCCAATATTGAGAATTTTAGTTACTTTGCACACAGTTCTGCTTATTTTTCCCCTCACTGATTCCAGTTTTTTGTTTATACTAAATTAGCATTTTCCCCTTTATCACAGCTGTCAAAAAGCTAATTAGGATCTCCTTTTCACAGTCAATACAAAAGTCAAACTTCATTGAGCAAACAAATTTCAAACACCCAAAGTGCATAAAACGTGTGCATAGGACAGACCCGGGAAAGCCAAGCTCCTCTGTACTGATCTGATTTTACAGCATTTTAGTGTCCCGCTACTGAGGTGCATAAGAATACCACAGATTAAATGGTCACAGAAGAGTGGAAATTTCAACATGTGAGGTTTAAGAGCAACTTCTAATGGTACACATCCCAACATTATAACACTGCACATTACTGACGAGGATAATGGAAATATTTTGATAAACACTCAAGTTTATAGAGAAAGACTAAAGTACTAGAGAGGATGAACCCTACGACGCTTCAGGTCTGAGTTATTCAACAGGCACAGCAGCAGAAAGACGCCTGAAATGATCCCCACAAGAGTGAAATTAGCACACGTGTTAAACACCAAAAATGGCAATGTCATCAAATTGTATCCAGGTGATGAAAGGATGGGGGGAGCCCTGGTCTGGAAAGGCCATGGAAAACTGATGGAGGTGGTGCAACACTGGCTTCTTACCAAGGTCAAGAGAATCCATTTAGAGAGGAAGGAACCAAATCACTAATGTACCCAACAACAAAGGTATTGTTACAATGCATGAAGTGTACCACAGATCAAACAAGCTTCACTACACTAAACATTCAATATTGTACAATAGTTTCCTTTGATTCCATCCATCTTTCAAATAATTGGTTGTGATGTGAAGAAAACAGATATGCTTGGTCCCTGTCCTGGGTCTGCACTGTCCATCTGCTCCTCCATCTCATAAGTCTGGTTTAACGTCACTGCTTAATGAGCTCCATGATCGTTACAGCTGTGGTGGCAGAATGATTAGCGTTCATTCTGCCTAAGGGATGCCGTCTAAGTTAGATGGATGTTGTCAAAGGGAGGTAAAAAAAAAATAAAAAAAAAAGTCCAAAAAGTGAAAGGTTTGCAATGAGACATGGGTGTAAAGGTCAGCGATGTGTCACTGAATTTTTGAAAGTCCATGAGCCAGAATCTTGAAGGGGACTTTAGGACGAGACATTGTCAAAGGTAGCCTGTGTAGCCCTGAGAAGAAGAGAAATAGGGGTTAAGAAGTGGTAAGAAGGGGTGCATCATAAGGACACACAGGAAATCAAAGTGGGGGGAAGGAGCAGCACCAGAACATATGAAATATTTGAATTAAAATGTTTACTTTATGAGCCCCTCTATTATTGTACGATTCCCACCCCAGGGCCAGCTGTTGCGGTCTAACGTAACACAACCCTGCTCCCTTAACGATGAAGTGCACTGACAACTTTGCGCCCGTGAAACGATGCTCACCCACAGCGCAGATGAGTTCCCGCTGCATAGCCCGCGTGACGGACTTCATGAGGCAGGCTGACGTCAGCCCTGCGAACAGCATGTTGTACAAGAAGATGATGTAGAAGTTGCCCAGCCAATCATACCGTCCGAAGTCCCCTGGCAGGTCAAAATGCGTGATTCCTGACATGGGATGACCAGAGTGTTAAGTCCTTCCACCCATCCTCCCTGGCTCAAATTATTTCAGAACATTTAACATCATCACTGTCCTATGAAAAGCATGGATCTCCAAGCATCCATTATTTCAGGAACATGAAAAAAAATCTCTCTCTCAGAAACTGTTCTACAAAATAAACCTAAAACAATGCAATGAGACACCCTTAACACCACAAGGAGAAACCTCTCTCTACACAGCCGTCAGTGAACAGTTTAATGGGTTAAATGATCTTTCATGGATTGGTGACAGCAAGAATCAAACTCTTTTTATATTCAACAATAATATAAACCACGATATTAGCTATCAACATTTTAATAATTTGTGACATGAAATAATCCATACAAATGCCCATCATGAATACAATTGTTAAGTAGTGCAAAATAAATACTAGTTAGACACTTCACAAAAAATCTTTTCATTAGTCAATTAGATGTCAAATGCTATCAGTAGACAGAGAAGAACGGGCACATTCCAACTGTAAAGAATGCTTCAAATTTTCTCTGCTGTTATAACTGCTAGAGAAGGTTACTTCGATGAATCAAAAATATGACATTTTCTTGCTAATAAAGGTACTCAAATGGCGAACATACTATAAATTTATTTGTAGAAAATCTCAGCGTGTGCAAAAACTTTTGACTGATAGTGTACACCAGTTCAGCACTGGAGTGAATGGTGGTTTTTAACTGAGCTGCTGCACCGGCTTACCCAGGGTGCGGGAAAAGACCGGCAAAGCGGAGCTGAGCATGAGTAGGGAGACGCAGTTCCCAATGATCTGAGGACAGAGAGAGGTTTGGATTGGACCATAGGTGCAGTAGAAATTGGCTGACTGATGCACAAATATAGGGGGGTGGGGGGCTCCCCGACATGCCTGCGTCATGGTGGTGCCCTGAACACGGGGCAGCAGGGTGGTGAAGAGGGGCAGGCTGTAGAAGCCTACCACCGACGATGCCATCAGGTATCTGAAAAGCCTCGATAAGGGAGAGACACTGCAGCGCGGCGACTGCACGACGGCAGAGCACACTGAGCTACATTTGGCAGATTCTTTGGCAGAAGCAGCGTCACCAATCATAGAGCGACTGGGGTTAGGACCTTGTTCAAGGTCACCGGCACAGGGCTCCAACCCGCCGAGCCATATACCGCCCCACCCAGTGCTACAGTTACAGCCATGTTCCCCTATGTGTGGGGCTGATGACTGCGAGAAAGGATACAGGATAAGGATGACCTGCACAGCAGCACCAAGCGAGCCAAACATGGAGAACGAGGCCGCTCCTAAGAGGGGGTCCTGGTGGAGAAGGGAGGGGGCAAAGATATTTACGAGGAGCAGGTTCTTCCCACAGGTAACCGAGATGCGTCCACAGAGAACCTGCGGGTTGTTCCTCACCTCCATTCCTCGGGGCATGGCAGTATCGTCGAAAAGCAGCTCCAGCACATGGAAGCTAACTATCAGAACACAGAGCACCTGAGGGAGAGAGGGTGCAGGGTGATGGAGGACAGACACTTAAGCTCGTCTCCGTTTCCATCTTCCTGTTTTTACACCAACCAAGGTTGAACCGTGTCATCTATACCAGTGTTTCACAAATCAGTCCTCGGGGACCCCTAGATGGTCCACGTTTTTGGTCTGTCACAAATCCCAAGGAACTAGGAGAGAGCAAAACCTCAGACCATGTGAGGGTCCCTGAGGACTGCTTTGAGAAGCAGTGATCTGTAGAGGAACATCTTACGAGCATATTTACTTTATGAATGAAGAGTAACCCGTTTTATACAAGTGGACTGTTAGTTACCAGACAGACTGGATCACATGCCCCTGATCAGCTGCCTAGTCATATAAACATCTACGGAACTTCCTCTGATGTCATGTCAAGCTGCCTGGGGGAATCAGCCGGCCTCACCGTCAGTGCCAGCAAGAGCAGCAAGGCCAGGGGGTATCCCACATTACGTTGCCAGGGAGATGCTTTCCGCTTCAGCTCTGAGCAAAAAGAGGGAAAACGATGGCACATTCCACTGCAGGCTTTTATCAAGGGCTTCCACAGCCATTCTGTTGATCCCCTGAATGGTCTGTCTTACCTAGAGACACCCGCCTGGCTTGTATGGAGAGAAACTGATTCTTGAGAACATCCAGGTTGAGGTTGATCCAGCAAGAAGATTCACCTGATCGAAACAAGGAAGTGGCTCCTAACAGACAGCCGGTTCAAACCCAGGGTTCATCTCCCTTCTTGGACACCAGACCACTAACCTGCCAGCTTCCTGGAAAGACAGGCTTCCTCAAATGCCACACAGCTCGCAGTTTCATCAATGTTTTCCAGCAGCTGGAAGGGGGGCAGTGAACAAGACATGTTCTCTGAGAGTGCCGGTGCGGCAGGCATCCCAGACAGACCCACTGCAGCTCGCACCTACACTCACCCGCGGCTTCACTAGGACGCTCTCCGTGACGCTGAACACCCGGGACAGCCCAAAGGCCGTGCACACTGTAGGCAATGCAGAGAGACAACTGCCAACTCAAACCTCACTTCCTACACAGCAATGCTAACCATCAAGAAGCGATGTTAATCATAATGAAGTGAAATTGTAACGGTGCCGTTAATAACATGTGACCTGGGTACTATGCTGCCAAAAAAATTCACCTGATAAGGGGGACTTTGAACATACATAAATGACTATTTTTTAATTTAAAGCTAAACTCTGATCCATCCACTACACAGCAGAACTGCTCATTTCATCATGACGGATTGGGTCCAGTCTTTGAATAAGTCCCTCCGGGGTTCTTCCAGCACCTAGTGGACATGAGCGTTCACCTCTGTAGGAAGGACAGAGCGGTGCACACGCTCGTGAAAACATTATAGCTTATGGTTGGCTGTGGACACCAGAGGCTGGTACAGAATCAGAATGGCTACACTGAGGATGAAATGGAGGGGCGGTGCAAATGTACTCACACAACAGCAGCAGGACTCTGAAGAGAGATATGCAGGAGTACAGGTAAGGCAGGTAGCGTTCCCACAGGTCTGTGAGAGAGACAATTGAACAGGGACAAAGATGCCATAACTATGTTATATTACACACACACACACTGTATTTGGCAGTTACTAGAATCGCTATCAGTGAGAAAATACGCTGCGATTCTAAAGTTTTTTGATATGTCAGAGGGACTTTGCATTGTACAATATCAAAAACACAAAGCCCTTCAGAGAGAGAAAGAGAGACAAACTGACCAGAAAGTTAGCTGCACAGGGAGAAAGCAGGCCGTTAGCGACGCAGCCAGGCTTACCAGAGGATCAACACTGGGGAGATTTAAAGTATTCTACATGCTGAGGATAGAGAGGATGGCCGCTCACCATTGAGGCTCTCCCTGGCCATGTCATGGTGGGTGAGAGCAGATGCCAGCCACAGTATACCCAGGACCAGGAGGCTGAGAAGCAGGAGCACCACGGCGCTCTCATAGACACGGCCCATCACGCCCTGCGAGTCACGGTGAGGACCCCGGTTACGCCACACCTCAGCCATGTTTAGTGGTCAAATCCCAGTACAGCGGCATGTTTGTACTTTCATAGAGACCTCAAGAAGTTCCCCCTAGCTGACAATGATATCCTACATCCTGCTCGTGAAACCACAAAAGTCTACATGTTGGTATGAAAGACTCGTCACCAGCGCCAATGTATTTAGTCAGTTATTATAAATAGATATCCTGAATTACTCACATAGAGCAGCATGACAGAGAAATCTGGGAAAGACTAAAACAACCTGTGATTCCAGGCATTCACAAAGTACCTTCTTGGAGCCTACAAATCCCTCAGACTCGGTGAAGAAGTAGGCAAAGGGCAGGAGAAACACCAGGGAAAGGTTGGAGAAGAGGAAGATGAGATTCCACAGTCCTGTAGAAGGTAACAGTAGGTTCACAAAGAACGTTGACATTTCAAACCCACATATACATCTCTATGACAAGAAAATGGACAAGAGAAGTGTTGTTGGTTTGGAGCATAAAATGGCACAATATGTACGTTTTGGAGACTGGAGATGGCAGCAGTAGTTTCACGGTTCCTCAGCCATCTGAACAAATCATTTTCTGTTAGTAAACAAAAGTATATCGAAAAAGGCAAGAAATAAGAATAAGGATGATTTAGTCGACCTCCTGTACCTGAGGAAGCCCAGCGGGCTATAATGGAGATTCCAACCAACTTATGGTTTGTTGTCAGTGGAATGAGAGAAACAGGTTATTGGGGTGTGAATGTTTACACGTTAGGAAAGAAATGTTGAAACCTACTGTGCTGTAAGATGTAAGGAGGCTGAAACAAACAGCCTGCAAAACCTCACTGAACATCTACATTCAGTACAAAATAAATACATCGAGAGCTAAAAACAAAAACAAAACAAAAAAACGTGGAGCAGATTGGAACAGATCAGAATGAAAATATTTAATAAACTCAACATAAACAAGACAGAAAATTACTCCGGGCAAAAACCTAATGATAAAATTTAAATGTAAAAATTGGTTCTGATAAAAGAATCTGTACGTCAAAGGTTTTAAATATTAGAAATATCTTAAGTATTCGTATATCTTAAGTATTTCGTAAGTTGAGCCTTCTGTTGTGTGGCTTGGCATAAAAATCTTGAGAGAGACTGACGGAGACGATGAGAGAATGCGATACGTCAGTCGTGATATTTCTATGCCAGAGCAGTGACGCAAAACGGCAGGCAGTGATCTGGAAGGCAGTGCTGGATCCTGGCAAGGGCAAGACTGGGCAATTACCCAGGGTGCCATCTTCTGTAAGGGGGGGCGGGAGGGGGGGCAAATGATGGTACCACTGTTGGGAGGGCAGACGAGCTTACCGTGTACAAGGGAGCCATTGAGCCACTGTATGTAGTAGCTGTCAGGGACAGAGAGTAAGACCTCATTGGACAGGATGGAGAGGGGCAGCAGGAGGACGGCCCCCACCGACACAGAGAGAGAGAAGGTACACAGCCACAGCCTGGAGGCAGAAGGGAAGCCTGCATTGAACCTCAACGATAATAAAGAATAAAGCCAGTCACACTGGCTTTTATTACCATGCTTTCTGTAGTATTGCTCCTAGAAAAATGAACCCCTATAATCAAAGAGACTTCAAATTGTTGCTACCTGGTAATTATCGCGCACACCTAGCTGTATTACAGCAATATACCATATCCAGTGTTAGGGAAGTTACGCACAAAAGTAACCCATTAGAGACAGAGGTGGAAATTCCAGAAAGTACAAATCCAGACCAAGGTTTTGTTTCAACCAACCAGCTGAGTACTTTTTGACTGTGACTCTTTATACTCAACTCATTGGCTGAAACAAAACCCTGTTCTGGATTTGTATTTTCTGGACCTGAACTTTCCACCTCTGTCTGTAATGGATTACAGACACTGATCATAAGATATGTGCAGTATAGTTTTTACACAGTTTCAGCTCAGGCTGGTCACAAAAAACGGTACAGCCACAGACTCAAATCCCATTTTTCAAATGTGCCATTTAGGAACTTTCCTGTTAACACCTTCTAGCTAGTGCAGGTGAAATGAAGCCAGAGAACTTGCTGATGTTGACCAGCATTGCAGCTTCACTGGAAGCCTTGCCACCACAACCATTCTGTTGGGGAGATCTCCAAAATGCATTCATCATATAAACAGTCAGCAGGTACGTGCACTTATAATTGAAAGGTTGCTGGTTCGAATCCCCAACCAGCAAGGCACCACTGAGGTACCGCCCCCAAGCACTGCTCCCCGGGCGCTGAATTAGCTGCCCCCTGCTATGTCACATTGTCACATATGGGTTAAATGCAGAGGACACATTTCGTTGTGCACTGTGTGCTATGGTGTGTCAACAATGACAATTAATCACTAAAAGGAGACACTGCTGGCAGGAGCCTGGACGTGCCCCCTACAGGCCACCGGTGTAAGTTCAGCATATACCTGCTGTTTATCTTAATCTAATGGATTTTACTCCAGGGAGAAATACTGATGCATACAGCAGCAAGAACACAGTGCATGAACGAACATACATATAGTGCCAAACAGGACAGGTGCAAGGTTATTTATAACAATACAAATACAAAAAACATGTCTGTATAGGCATGACCATTTTCCTGCAACGCATGCCTCTTAAAACCAGTAAAGGAGAATTGAGAGGGTGGGAAGACGACAGGAAACCACAGACACACACCTGCACTGGGATTAGGTCACCGTGGAAACCGCCGTCACAAACAGACTATAGAAATTCAGCGCACTGTTTATACAGTCAAGGATAGACAGTGTCACCACCTCACTGTCATTCTGGAATCTGCCAGAACAATTTGGCAGAACTTCTGGTCCGCTGGCAATACAAAGGGTAACATTTGCGGACAGAAAAAGAGGGCTTATGATTCACTTACGAAATTCTGTTCACCGTTGCATCTTCACTGTCATCTGAAATGCCAAGAGAGTAGAAGTTAATGCGTCATGCAGCCACTTTTCTCAGGATGTGTATTAAAGCACAAAGGCATTGGGAAGGCGTGCAGAGAATGGGAAACCTTGTAACCGAGGTTGCTTTCCACATTAGAGTCAGAGCCTGAGCGTGTCAGGGGTCCCTGAGCCGACGCGTGCCCACACACCGAGAACAGGCTCATTATTACCCAGACTCCCCTCTTGCCAAAGGTCTTTCATCATTAAACTAGCAGACAGAAGCACCAAATACAGTGCGATACACATATGTATATGCAACATTCTGCCAGCATGACAATGCTTCAGAAAATATCGACAATGGTTTTTGCATAGTTTCCCACATGCCTGTAGAGAAAAAAATCCCCACAAATGCACTGCATCTAAGCCCCGCCCCCACGCCTGCAGCAGTTGGACATGCATCTCTGGGCTTCGCAGTACAATCTGCACAGGGGGGTCATTTTCACAGAGGTGGAATTCTGAACATAAGCCAAATGTATGAAAGAATGTTACATTTTTAAATGCACGTAGGACACGTACTTAATTTTGTGGGTTTTGTTTCCGTGATGTAACAGTTTCACCGTGCTGTGACTTATACAGTGTTACAAACATCATAACCTTTACTTTTTTTTGTGGTATTTTAACAAGCTGTCAGAAGAAAGAAAACACAGAAATGGACGGCGCCACGCATTTCAGTGACATTTCAGAGAAACGTTTTAGCAGGGCGTAAGTTCAAGGCTCGGAATGTTCCCCCAGAAGCAGAAACTCGAGGCACTAAACAGCCGAAAACATGAAGCTGGTGTGGATCCCAATACTAGGGAGGTCCCTGCTTAAATACTCTGCTGCCAGAAAAGCAGCTTTATTCTTATTTTTTTAATGTTTATAAATCCTAGAATTTAACAG
>JAODLD010000094.1:1053036-1063297 GCA_026781065.1 Mormyrops boulengeri
GGTGGGTGTTCCGTCAACCCCCCGGGGGGGGGGGGGGGGGGCCAAACAACTGAACAATGGGTATTTTTATCACACGCCACATTCCCCCACACCCCCCCCCCCCCCCCGATGGGCCAAGGTGAATTACATAACAGACACTCTGTGCACTGAAATGCACAGTCCCCAGCTGGTGAAATGTAGGGGGGCATAGTGACCTCACCCCCCCCTCCGAAATCCAAACATGCAGACAGGTTAACTGGCACCTCACTGTGTGACAGACCCCCAGCCCCACTGTGACCCAGTACTAGATAAGGGGCTGGAAAATGGACGGACACATTAATGTATGATCAGAAATAAACTGAATATAGTAAACATTTCTGCTTTATAAATGCTACTTACGAACATTCAACTTACGTTCAACTTTCAGACATACAAACAAAGAACACTGCAAGTCCAAATTGTGTTCCTTGGGCTCCCGTTTCCTGTCTGCAACATCTATTTTTTTTTCTGTGCACCAATTCTGCCTAGTATGACTTCTGGCCGCTTCTAGCGTGCGTACTCCTGGCATCCTAGTTCTTTGTACTTGCGAATACCCTTAAAATAATGCTGAATAACAGCTTACGAACATTTGAAGTTACGAACGGCCGTTCGGAAAGTAACTCATTCGTAAGTAGAGGAGTGTCTGTACATGCAAATATCAGGGCACCCCTGTCTGGCTGTGGTGCACCCTGGGACCTTTGCACATTCCCTCAGCAGATGTGCCAAGGCGAGACAGGAACTTCACTGCAGAGATAGAAAGTCAGTAGACTGGGGAAGGCAGCAGGCCAGATATACATACCTGTCCTAAAATCTGCATTCTCCTTGTAGTAAATGATGACGAGGTAGGAAAAAATGTAGAGACAAACGAAGAAGAGGACGAAGATCTGAGGGAAAAAGAGGTGGCTATGTTACAAAGAATTGCAGTAAAATGAAGTACCTTAGCAAAACAGTGTGTGCGGGGTGTCACGATGGCACAGCAACTAGCACTGTTGCCTCACACCTCTAGGACCAAGGTTCAAGTCTCTGCCGTGTGTGTGTGTGTGTGTGTGTGTGGAATTTGTGTGGGGTTTCCTCCCAGGACACTGTTCCCCCTCCCCCCCACAGTCCAAAAACAAGGCGAAATGGAGTTGCCAAGTTGCAGTTAGGTGTGAATGTGTGTGCCCTGTAATCGGTTGGTGCCACACCCTGAGATATTCCATGCCTTGTGCCCACAGACTCCAGGATAGACTCTGGATCCCCGTGACTTTGCACACTTCGGAGATATTGGCTGGAGGAATGTCAGGCTTCTCTCGAATATAATGGGAGTGAATGACATTCCTTCTGGGGTGATTAAAGCAACAGAAAAATACATTTGAAAAATCCAACAGCCATGTCCAGTTATGGAAGGAAATCCACGTTTTAGTAAGCAGTTTAATGCACAAACTATTTTCTTCGACCAAACTCTACACACCAGTCATACCACTGCACAGACGACACGCACACAAGCACCCCCACGATGTCTTCTGCACTGTGATGGTCTTTTTTCAGTTTTTGGGGTGAATTGCCCCTTTAAGAAATTGCCCATCGATGTGCCAGCATAATAAATAGCAGTACAACTATTTAAGGCCTCTAACACACAAATGACACATGACATGTAAATTGTAACAGAAAAGTGACAATTTATTCATCTTTGTGGGGAAATTCTCTTTTTGCTTATCCCATCCTGCTTAATTCTGTGATTCCTTTCAAACAGACTAACAACGTTCCATAAGTATAAATACCTCAAAGATTTATACTGGGTACTTACTGGGATTACACAGCACACAACCCCAAGGCTAAGTGTCTGCCTAATTAACTTCACTCATAAATCCCTCTTCTGCTGACACCATCTCTGTCCATGGCAACTACAAGGAGAAAGCACCTCTAAAACAAATCATCGTTGTACTGACTAATGTCTTTTTTCTTCCTTTATCCAGTGAAGCTGCTTTTAAGGCTAAGGTCAAGGTGGTGCTCCTGTTTAAAAGCCCTCATTCGTTCATCGTACGGGAAGCCCGGCACTGTGATTGAGAGTGAGTGAGCGAGCAGAAGTGGAACATCATGTTCACTCCAGATATAGGCTTTCAGCTGGGGATTAGGGTTCAGGCATGTGTTTCAAGTACACAAACCTTGGCCTGACGTAAAAAAGCAGGGAGAGGGCACAGACGGACTGGGGAGGATGAGCCAGTACCCTAAATAAAGTGGTTCTCTGCATCCAAGCCAACATGGCAGACTGCTGGCCCATCCTGGCTAGGTGCCAGGCACAATGTCCCATCAGTATAAATATCTCAGGCAAAGTAGGCGCTGCACACCAGTGTGGTCCAGCACAAGGATAACTGGGGGCAGAATACACATTTTTCACTCCCCCGCAGGCCACAGTTGGTACAGTCTTGTTCACAAAAGGAAGGTGGGATTCAGACCATGATGCTGGATGGTACAAACCACGTTCAGCTTTAGCAGTGAAGCATTGAGGAATAAATCCACACAGCAAGAAACCACCCAGTCAGAAAGAGCATCTGTCTTAATGCAGAGACGGTGTGAGGAGCAGAGAGCAAGGCGAAATCAAACTGCCTGTCTGGTCATATCTGACTCCTGTGGCACCTTCACGTCGCCACTTGATCACAATGGATGGTGTGGAACAGACCAGGAACCCAGGGCATCTCGCTAATCCATTTATAACTCCGGCGGGCTTTTTTCCCCAGTCCTTATGACGTCACTGAAAGGCACCTTCGCCGTTTACTACTGTGCCATTTGGACATTTTTTTGGGTGTCAGCTTCCTGTGAAGTACACTGGAAGACATACATCCTTGTCCTGAAAGCAGAACCTAAACTTTGAGCATGTGCGGATGGGCAGTCCTGCTGGACGATAAGCGTTAAGAAAGCGCCAATAATAAGGAAAACCTTGGATATGTATATGCAGAGCCACATGACAAAGGCGGCGAGTGGAGCTCAACTGACACATCAGTCGGTCAATAAAATTGGTCAGTATTGTGGTTCTGCAAGCTTCCTGGCATTTTGTGAAAACCCTCCAATACAGCCTGCGTAATGTGCCTTTAAACATTCATAATAAAGTAGCTCTCTCACTGAAGAACATATTACGTTCCCTGCATAATAACAAAACAATATAAGTCTGAACTTATTAAACTCATTACTAAAATTTCTAGTGACAGGTTATAATGTTACTTAAAAGTCATCATTTTTATTTTTATATTGGGAATTTGAGTGTTGGCTCCTTGATCAAGTTTGAGAAATTGACATAATCAAACCAGTCAGTAAAACGCCGACAGCATGCATTTAATTTTTGATCATATAAAATTCTAATGGCTGAAATTATACCCTAAACTCTGTTTGGAGGACAGCATTTTCATATTGGTGGGTTCATATTTAAAATTACACAATGTCTCCGAATTGCCTGGTGCTGACTGTTGACTTCACAGTACTAGACGTCTTCCATGCTCTGAATCTCCAATGTTTAAACTTCTTCACAGAGCTCCCCACACCCATAAATACACCAAACTTTTGGTAGCACTTAAATATCCACCAGCTAACAACTAATTATTCAACCACACCCTGTAAAGTTACATGACTGTACAAGACAAAAGATGGTTCATCTATTAATATTTAGGTCAGGAACAAACATAATTCCAATTCACAGTCTGAAGCATGTCACACTGGTTCAAGCTCGATGAATATGCTGATTTCATAATATATTACAGTATATTAATTTTAGCAAACAATCTACTGAAAACTACAAACTTCTCCCCCCTTATAACCAAATTAAATCCAGCATCCCTTCATTCTGATCCAGCTTTTTATACACATATACATTTGTGGGGCAGAGATAGTCAAGTTCAGAAAATCAGTTTACATTTTAAACAAAAACGTGTAGCTGTCAGAAGCTCACAGCTGAAGCACTCTTCTACTTCCCTGGACGCCTTATCAATGACACAAGTCGACGCTCACTCCTTGGCATCTGAACGCAGGCGTGTGCAAAGCAGCACGCCCTTATTGACAATGGCACCTGCTGCGTCACCGGCATGTGTGTCAAGGAATGTGAACGCATGCATGCAGAACTGAAACAGGCTCAGCAGGGGAATAAAGAGGAAATTAGACACACTGCGGCAGAAACAAAACTGCACTGAACGATGCACCGATTTCCCTTTTTTGCATGTTTTGTAGGTTCTGAGCAAACCTTTGGTTAAAAACAAAAGAGCTTCACTCTCGTTAAATTTTGGTACTTTCATTTGACACTGATTAATCGGTTAAATGAACCAGTCTTCTGGACAACTGAGGAAGAGGAGAGGAAGAGGACATTCTCTGATGATTCTTGTTTCCAATCACTGGTTAAACATTTGGGAATACCAGCATGGCTAAACTTGATTAGCTCCACCCAATATCCTCGTATGGATCTTAAGGTTGTTAGCTGGCTAAAAAAGTGGACTCACAAGGCACCACCCCCCCTGGAAACCTGCCAGCCAAAGGATGGTTTGGACAAGGTGGGCACAGTATATCATCCCTCTCGAGTGCTTTCTGTTCTAGAAGAGTCAAAGGTGGATCTTCAGGCAGTTACAGACAGAACCTCCCAGAATCTCACCAAAGGCAGAATGAGAAGGGCAAATAAACTCTGCCCTCATGAGTCACTTAGCCTAAACAAACAGGTTATCTGCTCAATGCTATTATTATTACTCTTCTGAATGCTGCATGCTTGCTATTTTTTCAATCACCTGACAGCTCACTGCTCAAATGTTTAACTGACTCCATCTGGACGCTTTCTGTAGGTCACTGTCCTGTAGAGTCCCTTAACTTTCTGTTTATCATGTGATGTGGCCCATTGTACACCATAACATGAGATCCAACTGAATTTCCATAAGAATTAAAGAGTTACTTTCCATATTCCTGCTCAGCATGCCAGTTGAGATTCATGTGCCTGAGACCGAATTTATTTAGTATAGCTTTGCAAGCTAACATGTATCAAATTACATCAACGATCAACTCTAATCGAACCACCAACTGTGAAACTGCAACTTCCGGTAATGCATATATGACCCTCAAATAACATTTTAACATACGTATTTCTTCATGGTGACACATAAAATGAGCAAAAGGGTAAGGCGATACGATGCATTTCAACGCACCTGCTAGATAATAAGGTAGACTGATGGGTTGTATCTAAGAGAAGCAGGATTCGCCAAAATCGTCCGAGCGCAGGTGTCGCGTTAAGAGCTTCACCAGAAGTAGAATAGTGAGTTTACCAGGTAACTTCAGAGCTCCGATTACCTTCGGCATACTTACTATGGTCTCTCGAACACGGTCGTGGAAGAGCTGCTCTCTAACCGACACTTCGTCCGCTTCCATCCTCCGACACCATGTTCCGTCTGTGCACGCCTTCAGGGAATCACAATCATTACAGCCCTGGCATCCGGATATGCCCGTCGGCGCTTTGAGCGGCTCGTACAGTCCGAGGCTTCAATTCACTTCCAACCTATAAGGTCTTTGCTGTAGATGCCCACTGACTCATGGCAACCCCGCACTTTTACTAAACAGACACCATGGTGCCGTAGGTGACCGAAAAGGCTTATTTAAAATGCGGGGCGGGGCTAGGGGCGGGGCTAGGGGCGTGCCCCCCGGAACCTGTGGAAAGCGAATACGCAGCAATGTGCTTTTATGTAAGTAAATACTTTCACTTACTTGAAAATATATACAAGTTGTAAATATGACGAAGGTGATCGAACGCATTTAAACGTATATACATGTTAAATGTCTAGAGAGATTAGACTGCGGTAGAAATAGAAATATATTAAGGCAAAACAGACTCCGACTCTTTTTGGCATCATCTAAATCAAATGCAGGGTCTGCGTACGTATTTGGAAGGTCCTAATGGTTTGTCTTGCATGTGTTAAGATACTCTTCGTGATGTATCTACCCTTACTAAGAGAAGTTTTCTGAATCATGACCATGCATGTGCTGACGAAAGATCGCCTACGATGGAAGAAGAATTCATTTTCTCCTTCTCAGGTAAAAACCTACTCGGAGAGTAAAGTCAAAGTTGAGGGAGCATGAACATCGTTGTATTTCAGTTCAGTTTTACGTCTCACCGTTCTTAACATAGCTGCCTCCCAGTAGGCGACTTGTCTGTCAGTCTCGCTGTCCAAACCAACCTGCGCATCTCTAGTCAAGTAGCTAAAGCAGTCGTATAACTGACAGCCCTTTCCTAGATTTGAGTTGACTTGTACTTTGTTTACATTCAACCATACTCCAGTCCTCATACTCTGTTCCTTAACTTTTCTTTAAAATATCTTAAGATCTTAATTTTCTGCTATATGTGTGATGTCATTAGAATATCGTTAGAATTGTTGTTGATGTTTTTTCCACTAATCTAGAGTCCACATTGTCTTATTCTAGCTCAGCTTCTCTCATTAGGTCTATATATGTTCTGTGTACAGGTGAATAGTTTGGGGTCATAGCATGCAATCTGGTTGACTTAATCTGGAACCTGATAGTTTCTCTTCATTCCATCCGGACTGGTGCTTCTTTATTCAGTCAAGAGATTCTTCGCAAAGACAATGAGAGGCTCTGGCACATCCATTTTCTTTGGAACCATTTTGACATTTTTAGGGGTCCAAGTAGTATAGGTGACGGAAACGTATTATTGCTGTATTCATTTTTTCAGCTTTGCATTAAAATGCATATTTTATTGCATTGGATACAAGATATGGGTGTCACAGGTTCAATGGCCTGAATTATTATCTCGCAGTGGTGCAGTGGTTAGCACTGTTACATTCTACTGCTGTGAGCAGGGTTCGAATGTCCACCATGGCTTCATGGTGGAGTTTGCATGTTCTTCCTAAGGCGTTGTGGGGTTTCCTCTGGGTGCTCTGATTTCCACCCATAGTCCAAAAACACGTTGAGGTTAATTGGTATTGCTAAATTGCTCGTAGGTGTGCATGGGTGAGTGTGCCTTGTAATGGGTTGGCGCCCCAGCCTGGGTTGCTCCCTGCCGTGCATCTCCACCGACCCTGAATAGGACAAGCGGTTTCAGGAAATGGATGGATGGTATCGTTCACCACACGCTGCCCCCGTGTGGTGAATGAGGTTGAAACTCCACACTCTTTTGGAGATAACCCTCTTATTTAAGAAAAACACAAAAATAATAAACCAAAATGTTAATTGAGAACTAAAACTAAAACCAGAGAATTCTTTTTGTTGGGTGAATTGAGAAAAAACAAAAAATGCAGTGTGAATAGAAAATATGGTTACACAATACAGGCGGTAATTGATACTGCTAGGTGTTTAAAACACATTGATTTTTTTTCAGTATTCTGTAGACCGGAGAAATAAGGATGTTTTCCTGAAAACGGTATTAACCTCTAAGTATATATTTCAGGGATTATACAAAGCACCCAACTGTAACAATGTTTATTCATGTGACAAAAATATGTTCTTGGACATTTATCATCTTTAAAGGGACTACTACAACTGCTACTATGATGATGGTAGTGGTGGCGATGATGATGATGATGATGATGAGGATGGTGATTATTATTATTATTATTATTATTATTATGTTGCTTAGCTGAGGGTTTTCATTTTATTCAAATCGCTTTGTATTTGTGAAGCCATTCATGTCAGCTAATTATCTTGCATATTCAACTAACTTATTTATTTGTGACTTTATAGTTCATTAAATCTCCAAGTTCATTTCATTAATTCATTAAGATGCTTCCTTGGTGGTATGTTGTTATAACAGTGACGTAAATTTGACTGTTTTTTGTATGCATCATGAAGAGATAAAAACATTGTATAATAAAAAAAAAATACGAAAAGGAACGGTTGAAGCTAGATGCGAACAACATCTTTCTGGGAATACCAGAGCATTTTAATCAACTGCACTGTAGAATAAACTAAATCTACCACTCCGTGTTAGGCTAATAATACGCTTGTTTGGATTTAAACATCGTTTTCACTTTAGGAACAACGGGACATTGAACGGGATCTCTTCATTTTAAACGAAAAGGAAGATGTCCTTAATAATGATATGGTCTTATTTTTTATAAACCTGACTCGGTTATTCAAATATCCGACTGATCTAGAATAATTTTCGCACAAGATACACACTCAAAAAGGTAGCTTCTGAGTAGCGTCTGCTGGAGGAGACGCGCCTACTTGGAATACTGGCCGGACCCTTAATATATATAATGCGTCTATAAGTGTGTAAATATGCAGTTACGTGACCAAAGCACTGAGAGCTTATATTTGTGGGTAACTTTGAAATGTTATTACAGATTTTATGCATTTTTCTGTGTTGTATGTGTAGAACTGTGCGTAATAATGTTTCTTCCAACTTGGAGTATTCCAAAAAAGATTTTAAATTTTAACTAAATATTTGAACTGTTTGCATTAATATGGTTGTTTTTGCGTTGCTCGGGATATGTGAAATTGAGTTTACAACGCAAAACGCGTCAGAAGAAATGTATAATGGGTAATATTCTAAAAATGTAATATGTTATCACTGAATGCAATAATAAAAATATTGTACCTTTTGTGTTTAAGAGGGATCCCGGAGAGAAGCGTGTGCTAAGCTACAGTCTTATAATAACATTAATTTCCATGTGGTGGAGAAAAAGAAATTAAACATAAAAAGATTCATTTGGGTAAAACGATATCATGGATGGCATTTAATTATTTCTCTGTATGTTTTTCTTTCTTTACTCAAAAATAAGGAAACCGACAAAAAATGGTGTGAATTAGAGATATCACTGCATCTGTTTGGTTTTAATACTTAAAAACATATTTGTTGTTCACTGTTACCGAAGAAATTGAGCGCAGTTAAAAATATATAAATTCACTTCCTAAATTTACTATTTAATAGAAAAAGTATTCATTTTAAATAGAAGCTCCGAATTACAAAATAGTAATATTACAATATTATAGTGTTTCACATTTCAAAACAAAACTCATACAATATTTATCAATATCAATTCAGATTGCTGAAATATAGGTGACTCCGTGATTACCTTACCATAATATGATTAAAATATAACTTGGACGAGGATTTGCTAATGTTTGACAGTTGTACATATTTCACATTAAATTAGCTTGTGACTTGATTACATTCATAGCAGGTGGAGTATAGTAATAGGCCTACAGGCGGTTTTATTTAACAAATGATTCTGCTATACTGTCACTTAATTGTATATAAATGCGATAAGTACACATTTATAAAATATACTTTATTTAGATTGTTAATGGTGCGCTAACAAAACCTGAAAGTCAAAACGCTACACTATGAATCGGCGACATTCTGATCAGAGGCATACCAAACTAACGCGCTGACACATCATAATATTACACCATTATATTACATAATTAGTGTATTATATCATATAATAATAAGAATGTAATCTATTGAGTTTATTGTAAATTTGTAAGCGCCATAATGAGAGTAAGATTTAATTAATAAATACATAATCCTTTGAGTTTTTTTTGAGTTTCATAATCCTTTTTTAAAAAAACGTATTAGCCGTTTACTGAGTGATATTGTTAGCATGGATTTTTTTGCTGTCTGATATACACGTATACATATCTTTTTAAAAGTACGCACAGAGTAACGCTTAAAAATAATAATAATAATAATAATAATAATAATTATTATTATTATTATTATTATGTTTGCTTGAGACTTAATTTTCAAATCACTATATATTTGTAAAGTCATACACGTCAGTTGTGTATCTTGTACATTCATTTAATTTATTCATTCATTATCTGTACTTCTAATTTATAAATTTTCAATAATGATTATGGTAATGATAATTTTGTCAATTTCAGCTCAAGATAGACTTAAGCACTTCACATGTTTTTGGAATACATTTTTATTATTATTAATATTATTATTATTATCTAGCACACTGCTGCGGATAAGCCGTTAGAAGGTGGATTGATGGATTGGTTGTAAAGATGTGCGCATAGTTTTTGTATTGCACCACGCCAGGTTTCCAGACATCGGCTGTCGATCATCGATCGTCAGGGTGGATTAGTCCGGTCTGTATCCCCGTGCGGGACCGGAAGTTGTCCGCGTTCAGTGGTAAACGTTCCCGGAGATGCTGCCGTCGCCAGATAACCGAAGCCAGCAGCCAGATATATAAATCCAAACCACCGGCCTGTTGCCTGTCGTGGCAGGTAAAACCGCGGGGCTGACGAAAGTGGGGAAACGGAGGCCTGTGGGGGC
>JAODLD010000094.1:1080289-1090734 GCA_026781065.1 Mormyrops boulengeri
ACCTCTGTTATTTCATCTTGCATATTTCTCCTTCAAAACATATATGGGATCCTCTTCTGTGTAACCACACTATGCACACAACTTAATAATTTAAATACAAAGGTTTGTTTATTAGAGGGTGGGGTACATTGCCCCCCGGTTCCTAAACCCCTGATCATGTTGTTCTGTCGAAATATTAGTTTTTCAGGGTATGTAACAGTATTCAAACAATTCTATTTTAAATTCATTTGCCACTGTAATAATCATCTAAGGGCCAACACTTTGGATAAATATCTTTTTATGTTTTTTTTTTCTTATTAGAATATGCACACTTTCAAAAATGTTAGATTAAAATATAACAAGGTATCTCAAGCAACAGATTCAATCAACAGCCAGATGCCTGGAAAAGATGAGATGAAACAAAATCGTTAGCAGGGTCTCCTGGTCTGTGATGGAGAATCACTGAACATCCCTATGTTCTGTTTTGTAGGGTGCTGTTCACATCTCAGCACCAGGCAGAGTCCACGTATCTTCAGGATGTCAGCTTTGCCATGGATGATCACTACCGCAATGTGTACCGAGAAGCCCAAGATGACTTCTACAGCACCCGTGATGACGTCCGGAATCAGGTACGCCCGGCCGGATGAGGCGAGTGAGGAGCACGTGTGTCGACGGCCATAGGTCCGCGCTTCCAGTGTTTACGTGGTTTCGAACATTCAGTGACTAAAGCCACATAATTGAACTTACCCTAGAATGCAGAGGAGATGCAGATGATCCAGGATCAGCAGAAAGGCACTGTGCAGAAGCGGATGGAAGAGCTTGAGCAGGAGCACCATGGATATTTAAAGGCCACGGAGAACCAGCAGATCGCATGCAATGCACTGCAGGCCAGCGACCAGCAGAGTGCCCAGGAAATAGAGGAGCAGATGAAGAAACTGCGCAAGATACAGGTCCATGGTGGTGTCAGGGGGGCTGTGACTGTCGTGGTCAAATTATTCCAATGTTGCCTTCAGCTTCGGCTTAGACATTTGCAAACCCCTTCCCTAGATCAGCCATCTTTGTCCCTGATGATGTGCAGTTTCAGGTCTGCCTGACAGTGTGCCTGATGCTCCTCTGACCCTCTAGACCAAAATCGCAAGATTGCGGGCACAGCTGAGCTCCAGACAGGGGGAAAGCACACTGATGGCGCAGAACCTGCGGGCAGCCAAGACAGACGTCCTCCTGCAGGCCCAGCAGCTAATGACCCAGCTGGGCTGCACCCGTGCTGCAGAGCGGCGGCGACTCACTGACCTCACCGTGCGCAGCAATGCCGCGGCAAAGACCTTACGGGGCGTCATAGAGAAGGTACCTCTGTGCTTGTTTGTCTGATGTTACATTAATGAGAGAAAATCCACTGCACAGTCTTATAGCTGTAGATCAATAAATAGGGCATTACATTAACAACACAAAGGTCATGGGTTCAAATCACAGGGAGTACATGTGACCCTTTCCACTACCGCAAGTCACTTTGGATAAAAGAGTCCAATAAATGACTGTAAATGTAGTTACATTTTTGTTAAGAGCCTTGAGACATCAGTGTTGGGAAATATGATATTTAAAAATGAGTTGGTTTTAATTTACGTAGTCCTAACTTGTAATAATAATCTGTATGAGAGGAAGTTCATTACTCCAATTACTGTAGTTCAGGGTTCCCCAACCCAGTCCAATTAATAATGCCAAATACCTAGTACGGTTGTGTTGGGACCTGAAAGTGAACAAAAATGTGGACTGCCTGGGGGACCCCGAGGACCGTGTTAAGAAACGCTGCTGTAAATAGTTCTGTTGAGTCGCAGACCTGTTTTAAAAATGTAAGATGGGACAGACACGGTGTGTGTCTGCCTCAAGGGGGAGAAGCTACTGCGTCTCTCGGAGATGTGCCGCAAGCTGGAGACTGAGCAGGAGAAGGTGCTGCCTTTCTACAGCTGCTCCCTGAGCACTGAGGAGAAGAGCCAGGGGGGATGCGGCACCGTGGAGGTGCCCACAGAGGAGCCCGCCAAGGTGATTCAGCATCTGCCCTTTGCCGCTTTGTTTTACATCTCGCCCATTTTGCCAAGAAGCAGGACCTTGTTTATAGTTCCTGTCTGCTTAAAGAAACACATAGAATAGGAACCATTTTGTCTGAGAAAGCTGGTCAGGAGTAGCATCTTAGATCAGTTTTCAAAGGCCACTGAGGGCTGTGCTGATTCAGCTGTATCCAGGGAAGCTTCAGTAAGAGGCTGGCCACACACCACATTGGGGACAATGTATCTCTCTACACAGAGGCGGGAAATCCAACCTTCAGCTCCATACCTCATCCACCCGTCTTACATATCTAATACAGACTATCCCCGACTTATTACTGGGCTCCATTTCGACAGACAGGTCGTAAGTCAAAATGGACGCATGTCAGAATAGGATAATCACATTTTTAGGTGAGAATGTGACTGGGAGATGCGTGTGAGGCTGGGACGGTTGTGTTGCTGTATACTACTGCATGGCATAGCGTACACCTTCCGGGCATATGACTGCCCAAAATGTATTTTTTAATACACACTTACTTAGGCCTAATCTAATAATAAAATACTTCGGTGCAAGTCTTATAGGTTGTCACTTGGGGACAGTCTGTAATTGGTACTCAGATGCCCTGCCAGTACTGACCCATGAGAGTTATGCCCAAATTCGGTTACGACTTTCTCTCTTCCTCCATGGTTGCCCCCCACGCCCTCCTGCGGCCCAGGCCATGCAGGATCATTCGGCCCTGGAACACTTCTGGCAGCGCTACAACAAGGCCCAGCTGGAGCGCCTGTGCTTGGAGCGCGAGCGGGCTGAGCTGAGCCAGGAGAACCAACGCCTACGGCTGCTGCTGCGCCAGTACCTAGACAGCATCTCCGTCAACGACGGGCTCCATCTTCAACAGAGCCCCCTGCTGGTGGTCCGTCAGCCTGCGCTTGCCGTCCTGGGCAACAGCCGTGGGAAGCGGCACACCGTCGTCGAGGCAGCCCATGCCATGAAGCACACGCTGTGAACCACCGGGGGGCGTGGTTCGGCTGCCAGGATCCCACCTGCGCAGCCAGCATTTTACAGCATGACAACAGCTGGGCACAAAAGCAGCACATTATGGCTCATACATAAATAATACAGCAGCCAGCAGCCCTTACAGCACACAGCCTTCAGACACACCTTGCTCCACATCCATCCAAAACCACGAGTCATCAGTAAACACACAGGATCCAAGCTTCTCAATGAGAGACGCCAGCCTTGTGCTCTTTGGAAAGCACTTTATTTCTTCTTCTGCTTGCCCTTCTTGTCCTTGACTTTCTTCTTGCCCGATTGCTGGGCACTGGCTTTTTTGAAGAGGTAGAGCCCCACCAGGCCCAGCAGCGAGGGCACCAGTGCGAGGCACACCAGCGGGAACACGTCGTTCACCAGCTTCTGCCAGGGCGTCTGCTGGCTCAGAGACACCACCTCCACCTCGAATTCCAGCGCCGCATCACCTGTGGCGCAGGCACAGGTGCTCGGAATGCATTTTTAAAGTAGGAAACGTGCATATTGGGACATCAATAGCTGTTATCATGCTTATGTTATATGCGCCCACTTTAGGCCGCGTCCTTGACCACTACCGCCCCCTGCTGTCACATATGTAGCATAACGACAAGCCCAGCATTACCTGGGATGGTTGGAGGATAGCCGCGCTTTCCATAGGCAAGATGAGCTGGTATTGTGGCCTTGATTTTTTGTCTTAGGGAGAAAAAAACAAATAAATAATGCATATTCAAAGGAAGTTGGTTATTCTTTCCTTTAACTCTGTACACAAGGCTGATAAAAATCCTAAGCAGGATGCCTGTCTATCACTGAGCACACACACAATGGTGGGACTCATATTCCCAAACAGAGGTCTGAGCCAACAGTACTACCCACTGAAGCATCGCATGAGTTACGGTTAAATCAGAACTCACCCGACGCAAACACCGATAAGACTCTGCTCGAGACCTGTGGCGATGAAATGCGAAATCTGCACTTAAAATGGGTTTCCAGTCGCGTTAGTAATGTGAATCAAGCAGAAAATAACTTTGTGAGATCAGCACAATTTGTGTACCTGCTATAACCGTCCTTTTCCCCAATTCCACAAGCAACGGGTCCCGGGACAGAGAGGAATCTATCACCTTTCCATCGAGGAGCCTGCCCTGGAGGTGACAGTCAAACACCAAGCAGGCATGAGCGCTATTCACAGCACATACCACAAGAGCAACAGCTTAACTGTCTCAATTAAAAATAAATAAAAGATGCGCTCTATACAATGACGGTTCATTTCTGCTAGTGATATGTATTCCCAATAGCGGGAGATATAAACAAAGGTATATTTTATTCTGAATGTTCGCCATATATGCCGAAGAGCGGGACATTGCGTGTGAAAGGCCGCCCGCACGCCGCGACTGCTGACGTGTTGCTCCGCCTCCGACAAATCCAAGAAAGTGCATGTGTCTTTTTCAGCTCAACAGGTTTTAAACCTAAGATCCTTATATTTCCAAAGCTGTCATTCTGAATATGTCTGGCAATGGGCGAAAACATCTGCAGGAACTGTAAGCGCTGCCCGTTATTTTTTTGCAGGAATACGCTGGAGAGGTGAAGCTGTGTGTATCGGAGCGGACATGCCTTTCGCTGCAGCCGAGTGTCAAACAGACTCCTATCTCCTTCCATACAATCGAATTACAAATGCGTCATAAATGCATTAAAATGCTTCCAACCAATATTACATTTGTGTGATTTTGACGATTTCCCCTGGTCTAAATGAATGCTGCAAGTTAGCGACGGATGACACGAATCGTCGCGTATTGGCGACGGCTCCGCAGACAGACAGCGGCTGAGGGACAGTAAAGATCCAAGCTGTGTTTTATCTTCGGGCAGATTTGTCTCACGGTGTAATGGATCTGCAGCGTGTCCCCCATCTCCGACACTCTGTCACAGCTTTCTGGCATCACCTTTAAAACATTTAAACCACAGGGATTTAAACATTTAAACAATTTATTCAGTCGAAAAAGAACCCTACGGATATTCTGTATATGCTTGGAAATTAAGATGGAAAAACTAATTTTTCAAAAATATATATGGATTGAAATATAAGCTTTTGAACACGTTTTTCCCTTGTGGGTGGTTTCTGTGTGTCCCGTCTGTAACCCACGTTTGCAAAGGGCTTACGTGTACAGTACTGCCCGGTCATTTCGGCCATCGGCTTTAAACTTAAAACAAAAAGAAAACTTGGGATTATACTTACCAAGGTGTCCACCATAAGCTCCTCAAATGCATTTTGCTCTTGCCCTGAGTCTTCGGCTGCGACTAATGCTGCAGCAATCAGCCAGACTAGGAAAACCCGAGTCTTCATTTTCATTTTATGTATATATATTGAGAAAAAAAAACTTTCAGGAAGTTAAGCAAGCCTTTCTAGGAATATTTTGAGTATTAGCTGAGCCAAGTAATGGCCCAGCGAGGCGCATAAAAAGGTCCAGGTGAAACTGATGTGGCCAAAGCAGGCGACGGCGGTTAAAGCTGATGTGTTATTATAGCACGACGATAACGGGGCAGCCGCCACATGAGCGCTCCCCACACCTGGATCCCGGAGTCCCGCCCGGACATTCCGCCAGCGTCCCACAAGCCCCTCCCGACTGCAGTTCCCAATGCACCGTCAGGGGGCGCCCTTCGCCTGTGCGCTATCGAGGGATTTAGTGACGCATCTTCTCCAAGTAAAAGGTAAAAATAGCCTACATAAATACATATAAATATATGGTAAAATGTTCCCGTGTTTACGATTGAAATACAAGATAAAGTCATTGCCTCTATGTCGAGATAAAACGTTACAGGCAGAAATAACTATAAATGCTTAAAACAAATAAATAACAAAACAACAAAAAATAAAATCATAAATTAGAGTCATAAATTACAAATCAGTGTACTACGATCGTTAACATTTGGTCATCTAAATAAAATGAGCATAGCCAACAAATCCAAAATTATTTAGGCCTATTTGGGTGTTTTTTTGTTTCCTGTAACGTCCTTCCACTGTATTGATCTGAATTAGGTACATCAACCAACTGGTGTTGTTCCAGCTTGATTATACAAGCCTTTATCGTTGAAAGTTACCACTTTATTTTAAAGATCAAAAGTGCGTCCATTGTTCATATGAGCCCTTCGCTTATTTTGGAACAAGCATAACGCAAACACTAATTCATTATTGCACAAACTAATGACCTTGTATACTATATATACCTTTAAGCTGGTATATTTAAAATATGATAAGAATCCTATTTAAATGCACGAATCCCATTGTTGTATTTGTTTCTTTTTTCTGTTGGATACCGTTTCTGTTTTCTTTTGCTTGCGGTTTAATAACTACAAATCTTCACTAGGTGTCAGCAGATACTCGGTTATTGTACCTGAGTCTTTTTCAATATGTATTATCGATTGTCTGGAGCCCGAAGCTCTTAAACAAATAAGTGCATTTTAAACTACAAATTTATACAAATCATACGGAGTATTGAATGTCACAAACAGAGTTGTTATACGTCATGTAATTGTGAAAAAGACGTTTAAGTTTAAACATGGGTATAGTATTCTTTCTTTGTATAGCGAATGCAAACCGCGAGGCATAGTGGCAGTACAGACAAGGCAGGCAATTGCATTTTTGAATGAAAAAAAGGTATCAATTTGTACCTTTTGAGGGTACAATGACTTGTCACTGGGGCTGTGCCCTCAAAGACCCGCCAACTAGCTGCATCTCTAGCTGTAGGTAAATGTACCTTTAAAGACTCAGAAATGGACTCTGAGGAACATTTTTGTATCATTGGGGGTATATCAATGTTGTTTGTACCTTGGGGAACAAATCTGTACCAGAGCTGTACCCTTATTTCTGACAGTGTGGTACATTTCAACGACAAATCCGTTGTACTGTGTTCTATATTCTGTCTTCCACAAAAACTCACGTTAAGGACTTACGTTTATTAAATTCTTGTTGTTATTATTAATTGTTATTATTAACCTTGTTGATATTATTAATTTAGAATTCGTGTTAGAAATGACTGGAAGAAAAGGCTGGATTAACTTCCAGATTTCTTTAATATAAATAGAACAAAAATTTAAATAAAGACTGGGGTTTTCCCAGTGGGGCTAGGGGTGGTGACCTGGCACACTGGTTAGCACTGTTGTTTCTCTACCGTGGCTCCATGTCACTGCATGTTCTCTCCATGTTCTCCTGCATGTTCTCTCCACTGAGTACTCTGGTTTCCTCCTACAGACCAAAAACATGCTGAGGTGGATTGGAGTTGCCAAATTGCCTGTAGGTGTCCATGTGTTGGTGACTAGTGTATGAGTCTGCCCTGTGATGGGTTGGCACCCCATGCTGGGTTATTCCCCACCTTTCCTCGTAGCTTCCAGGATAGGCTCCGGACCCCCCCCCGGGACCCTGAATAGGACAAGCAGGCAGAGAAAATGGGTGGATTGACTTTGTGATAGCAAAATGGTAATAATTTTACCAGGCAGGGTGAACTGGAGGGCCCTCAGAGTCCCTAAAATCACTTCTGGTACAATAAACCAGTACCCAGGGAGGCACAGGGGGCTAAGAGATGTGTTGTGTTGAGAGCGCTACATGAGAACTTAGGGTTGAGGACTGGCCACTGAAGGCACTAGGGAAGTTCTGTTCTGGAAGCGATTATGGCGCTGGGTGTTGGGGCAGCAGACATATGCAGTCCTATCCGGAGTGCCGGCTGGCTGGTGGAGCCAGTGGCTCCTGTGGTTGGCCGTCCTCAGTGTCGCTGAGCAGGGGGAAGAGGTGGGACAATGGAATGTGTTTCTGACAGGGTTTGGCAGCCTGCACTTCTGAGGAGCATTCAGCAGCACCCTAATGGGATAGGTGACCACACTTTTAATTCACACACTCCATATGTGCAGATCTATATTCTTGGGTGGTCTGGCTTGGCACCTTCGCACAACGGGGAGCAAAATGACTTGGCATGTAACTTGGTTCCCTGTCACCTGTTTGTGTGTCTGTGCTCGCCTTATATTCTGATTCTGACTGCTGAGCTCTGTGTGTATGTGTGTGTGAGACGGTGGCCTCCACACGTGCTCCTACAAACCGATCTGCCCACAAACTGCATCACATAACATTCCTCTCCCCATGTGTCAGAAGCAAAGCCCCAGCCCACTCTTTCTGTAAAACACAACCGGCAATTAAAGCCAAGAGGCTGACAAGTTCCTCCCCTCTTTTGGAAGATTGTTTGGTAGACTTGTTTGAGACATTTTTCTAATTTCTAATCTTAAATCAACACTGGGCTTACTTAGAAGACTGCATACAGTAAAAAGTATGGAATAGAATTATGGATGGATGGTATTAGTACACAGTATGGAATTAGCACACAGTATGGAAGTATGGAATTAGTACACAACATAGAAGTACTGAATATGGAATCAGTACGCAATATGGAAATATGGAATTAGTATGCAGCTACTCTACCGAGCAGTTTCTTGTACTGGCAGAACAAATGTAATTAAGACGAGACGTGCTGTACCTGAGGATGGCTGTTTGGAATTAAAACTATGCAGAATTTGCGAGCAACTCAGGTCAGTAATTTGAAATGGTCAGGAAAGGCCACAATGAGTCCATGTTTTATTTTTAATGAAACACTCACCCAACCACCCAGCTTGACTGCCGTTGTTGTTCTTCGATCTGCGTTGCATCAGTGTACCTACGTCATTGGTCGGCGTTTGACCTAATATTCCTCAGACTGCTCTGTCCTCTGCAGAAAAGAATTAATTTGTCTCATTTAATAAATCCTTGTAAAAAAAGGAACAGCATTCTGACATTAATGTGTTTTGGTTTGTGCATTTCCCCTTTATGTTTACCTTTTCTATATTGCACACCTTTTGTAGTTAGTTAGTTCTCAGTTTATAATTTAATTTTACGGCAAATTAAAGTAAAATGTTGCATCATAAATGGAACTAAATAGTTTGGGTTCCTAGACTTCCTGAACATTACCGCTAATGTCTGCATTATATTGGTTTCAAGGGCTGGGAATGGCAAGAGTTTGCGGGACATTTCAGGAGTGCTTGCCGCCGTACATCACTCCCTTCCTCGTGAGTAAACCCTCAGCAGCTGCCAGCAGTTTCCTCACAAGACAAGGCGAAGTGACAAAGCAGACCCATCCGAAATCAGCAGTTATGCTCTTATTTTTTCATCACAGACCATCAGATAAATCCTGCTTTTTCAGTTTGTCTGTACATAGTGTATCGTTCTTAAGAACAGGTCAGTGTAGGTCAACCTGTAAGGACTTGTCTGGCAACATTTTTTGTTCAAAGTGAGCAAATCATAATACATTTAAGACATCACTTACCACATATGTCCTTATTTCTTTCCTTCTGTGATAATATTAAATTATTGTGAAAAACAGAACAAGATAGCATACTTTCCAAATGTATTATTCTCAGCCATCATATTTCCTACAAAGTATAAATTTGATCTAAATGTCTAAGTTCAGCTTTCATGTTTTGAATGAAAACATATCCTTGTCTTCGCCTAACCTGCTCCCAGCAGAGAAGATCAGGCCTTGCCCTCTGTAGTCTGTAGCAATTTCCACTGAGGGAAAAAGCATGCTCACACTTACAAGAGAATGTAAAGCACTGGTCCCTGAGTGCCTGGGACTGGGATGGTTCCAGTTTTTCCCCCAGAAATCACAGACCATTTATTGACAGTTTTCAAAGATACCATTTTTAAATTCTGCAGGAAGCTTCAGTTTGCTGCCACCTGCTGTCATTCTACAGCAACACTGATTACAAAGCAGAGAATATAAGCAGTGAAAGAAATGTGGTTTCAGCAATATTATTCTGAATGTTGTCAGAGCATTACCACAGCTACTGCTGCCAGCCACAGTGTCTGAGAAATAGCTGATGATCTGGGATCACAAATGAGTTCAGGTGTGGTACCTGTATCTTTGTCTTTTATACCATGTGGTATTTCTGGCAGGAAATGTAGACAGCTATAGCTAAAAATGCACTTTAAAGTTGTATTTTATGTATTTAGAATGTGCCCAGATTTTTACCCTTCTTTTGGAATTTGTGATGGGTTTTAAGTGAATGTTCTTAAGAATCCCACGGTCCAAAACAGCCCGGCAACCACAGATTAGATACTAATTACAAAGCCAGTGTCATTAGCGGTTTCAGTCGAGGGTTGAATCACTTGCCATCGTACAAGTAAATAATTGCATAATGTTTATAATGTTTGATTAACGGGTGTGTGATTTTAAATCTTTATTTCATTCCAGGCCTGTCCGCCTCTCTGTCTCTCTCTCCATTCTCATTTCCCCAACAGGCGCTTCTTACTTGCTTTCAGAATGTTGATGGATTTATAATTTATTGCAGCAATTGCACCCCCCCCCCCCCCCCACCATGATTTTGGGAAAACGTGT
>JAODLD010000094.1:1107899-1121320 GCA_026781065.1 Mormyrops boulengeri
TTTCTGCTTCTGGAATCTGGTGAGAGGTGGATGGAAGGGGAGCCTTCACGTCTAAACTGGGGGGGGGGGGGGTTCAGATAGAATATGCCAGGCAATGTTGGGTTTTAGGTTTGTAGGAATACAGCATGGAGGCCCTGAAGATGAAGTCCGCATATGAAGGTTTGCTCCATGCGGCACATTTTCCAAACAGCTCTGCCCCGTGAACCCTGTGCGACCCCCTCCAGCCATCAATCACGTGACAGTCTGAGCAGAGGACCGTCTCCATAGCCTTCCTCCTGCCTGTGTTCCATTTGCAGCTCACCATTAATCTAATTTGAAGTATGCTAGCTTTCTACCACATTAGAATAGAATTAATAAAGTTTAAAGAATAAATAAGTTTTGCACTAGTTGATTACTTTGTGTAAAATGTCATTTTTTCCAGTTATAATTAATAGTACAAGACATTATGTTGCTATTTGTGTTTATTAAAAAGATATTTATATATAGAGTCTTCTGATCGGGCAGATTGTACGCCATGCATTACTTGAAGCTTTCTACTGATACTAAGAACCCAGTCCATTCTCTTTAACCTGTGCATCGGCCTCTTGCACGCCAAATTACATTCACCCTTCTGTTCTTACAAGCCAACGCAGTCTGCATTTTGCATGCATTTTCAGCAAAACGCAATATACTTCACCTGTTAATGGCTAGAATCTGGCAAGCGCCCAGCTAGAATTCTGAGGTTAAATGCAGTGTGAGTATGGTCAGTTAGGGCAAAGTGAGAGTATGAAGTACTTTTGCTGGAAATCAATGATTTAAAAAATTAGAAACTTGATGTATGTCCTGACAGGACACTGCTTTTCAAGTCTGATCTTAAATTAATTAAGTGGATCTCCAAGAGAGGCTGTGCAATGGACCCTGGGAGCTTAGTGTGCCAATCACTCTCAGACTGACATGGCTGCTTTATCATTCACGTACAGAACATTCCGGGCAAGCGGACCTCTACTGCACTGTGCACTGGGTATCCAGTCTATGAGGTTCTTAGATTACATTGACTATGTCTTATAATGTTTATTATAAGCCAATAAACCATTTTAACCAATTGGCTGCAACTACATTTCAACTATTAAGGCACGTGTAAGCATACTTCTTTCTCCCTAGAATGTTCTTTTATTATGCAATATTTTATCCTAAGAATAGAGGAAAAGGAAAAGCCTGGCTGTTATCACCTCTTTGTGGAATATTATTTATTTAAAAGGCAGAACCAGAGGGCAGGGAATTAAATTTAAAGGAGTGTTGTGTCTGAGTTCCCATTTCTTTATCTTTCTGTTTCATCATTTAATTATTTCACACTGTCATTCCTGAACATTGCAGGGACACAGATTTTCTTGGTCTTATGTGTGACACAGGGGAGCAGAGCTCCGAGGTTTTCTCTCTCTCATCTTCCTCTCCCCTCCTTTTAATTGCTTCTCTCTTTTGCTCTCCCCTACAGCGACGCCAGTTCGCCGCTGTCTGTGTAATTGGAACCAGACGTCGTTGCCAATGAGAGGGAGGACAGAAATGGCCGGGTGTGAGAGAGAAAGCTGTCCTGCTGACCTGCGGAGTGCGCGTGCGTCATGGGAAGGATCTGCTATGTGGGCAGATAGATGGATGGACGCAGAAGAAAAGACAGATGTTTAAATAGATGCTTATGAAGAGTCATACCGATAAGTAAAGGCAAAATTACACTGGCACTTCAGTGCGCCGCGGCCGCAAACATCTGTGTGTGTGCGTGTGTCCGTCAGCGTATGTGACAGCGCTGGGGGGTGGGGCTGGTGCAATGCAATCAATGTAAATAAACAGCTGGGAACATATGCTGGTGGGTCACTCCCCCATCCTGCATGCTGCCCTATTCCTCGCCACTCCTGCTCTGATGTGGGACGGAGCGGGAGCCGGAGCGAGGGAGTACAGGCTGCGAGCAGCCAGCTCCCTGGCCCTTCAAAGGACTCTCCACCTCCCACAAGCTCTCATTATTTCTGCCAGCGCGGCCCAAGAGGACCTGTGATTGTGTGTTACTGGGGCTCACGTCTCTGCCCCCTGGCAGACGCTTCAGAGAAACAGGCGTCCTTCAATTATAACTCCCCCGTTCTGCAGCTACCACCCCAGCCCACTGTGACCCCCTCCATGACCCCCATTGGCTCCCACAATCCACACTCCACCCCAGAATCTGGTCTGCCGCTGCAAACATCTGCCGTGCTGATTCTTTTACTGCTTCATCTAATGAATTTATGGACATCTATTGGTCTTCCTCTAACAAATGTCAGCTCCGCAGAGGAACGGAGGGGACACTCCCAGAAAAGTCAGCACATGGCTACCTGAGAGCCTGATGGAAAACTGGTTCTCATCTGAGCGACAGGGGCCCCAAATAACATGGAACATAATATCATTGTTCTGGGTTGGGGGCCCAATATGATATACTTTCATGGGGTCCAAAATCTTTAACCACACCCCTGGGGATGGGTAGCATGCTCTGCCAATCATTAACCATAATTAATATTTCAGTGTTTTCTTTTCTCCTTTCCATGTTTCACAGGTAAACATACATTTCCTTAATGTATTTAATTCTTCAGTGAGTCCCCACTCTTCTGTGTGGGCTTCTTAGCATGGATAATTTGTCCCAGTTGGCAGCGTCTCTATCTCCAGTTTATTTATATATTTCTTTATTAATTAATGGAATAACTGATTTGAGGGTCCGTCTGGCACAGATATTACGTGCATTTCATGTGTACCCACGGCTGCCGGCCGTAAGTAACACCTTCGGCTTAATGTCTTCAGAGTCGCAACACACACAGGTACGCCGCCAGCGGAGCGGGATCCTCACCTCGCGCCGTCAGGCTCTCGGCCTTGGAAAGCTGCGCCGATGACGCTGCAACTGCCGAGGCACGGAACTCTGAAATATCGCGAGATTTATGAACCCCGCAAGCTCGAGATTGACTAGTGTCGCCGTTGGAGGTAAGTGAAGGAGCAGGTCATAATGAATACAAAATGTAACGATAATAACAATGATAAATATTATGATTATTGTTGCATTATTTAGATATACTTCACGGGCGATAGTGGTTATGAAGCGTAAAGGTCCGGATATTCCGCAGTTAAACAACGAGGCTTCAGCGCTTTGGTTAGCATAGCCGCGGGTTAGCAGGCTAGCCGTCTTTGGGAAGGAGGGGAGGGCGGGGGGGTCGGGGTCCCTGTTCGGTTTGCCGGTCACCGGCGCTCTCTCTGCGGAGACAGACGGCGCTTACGAGCCACACCACACCTTCCGCGAATAAAGTGGCGGTGGAGCGGGCTTGCTGTCCGGCAGTGTACGGCTCGTTTAGGCGCCCCCGTCCAGTCGTCCGACCGCCGGCGGACGTTCTGTGTTTCTGCTGAGTTCGGCGACTGCCTCCTTGGATCTTCGGCTGTCCGAGCCGGCTGGATGGGGCGAATCGCCCTCTAAAGCTGTGGGTGGGCTGCTTAGTTAAGCGCCGCTGAACCGGCTGAGTGATGGCCAGTACGACTCGGAACTGGCCACCGTAAGCTGGAAAACAGTGGCGTGCTTTATGGCCGTAGCTCCCAGTTTACTGCGATTTTGTACACGAACAAGGATATCATTTCGCCTTTTTTCCTGTGCCTTTTCTTAAATCCACGATCATTCGTATTGTTTAAAGGACGCGTCAGAGGAAGTGTCAGTACCATGGACAGTACTAATGGGTTTCACACGTTAACCATCACGATTTTAAAGTCGTGACTGGGGAATTAAATCTGGAGTAGACAGTGAAAGGCGCAGGACATCATCACATTTTGTGTGTTACATGCGGGATCTTTTGAAAGCTTGAACGCTTGTGTATGTTTTTGTCTTGGTTTGTCAAACGAGCAAACCCTGATAGGTGGAAATATGAAACCTGGAATGGGGAAATATAATTTATCTCTTATTCTGAGAGATTAATTTATAATCTGGGCACAGTTTTCAGCATCTGGCTTCAGCAGTTCAGTGAGATGAGGTGACTAGTCTTCCTGTGCCAGTAATGTTTCAGGAGGTCTTGGGTTCAGGTGCTATCCCACATGCTTTTGTTCCATTAGGATTAACAGTAGTAGAATGTTTTTCTTTTAAAGCTGCTGTAAGGTGTTTGTAATTTAACTGGTAGTATGAATCACAGCAAGCAAACATTTGTGGCAGAAACTGTTAGCTAAAGACAAAAAACAGGCATGTTTGGTGGACAATATGTATCTACATATTAAACCACAGCATGGTTGTTAAACAGATATCTTGGATTTTGTTATCTCCAAAGTGGGGATAACTTACTGCAAGATTAAACTACTACCCAGATTGTCAAATAAGCAATATTTTTAAACAAAGCCTGCAAGTTCAAAATATTTGTAGAATTGTTGCCACTATTTATTCAGAGAAATATCCACTATTAATTTGTACAGTTTTTACCTGGAATATGTCCTTTGGTGCAGCGGAAGATGTTCAAGCTGTTTTTATAAGAAGCTGGTATTACGTGTCCTGTCGATATGTGAAAATTCAGAGGTTTGCACTGCATTTGTACCTCACGTGTTTGTGTCAGGAGGTATGTCAAACCGGGCGTGTTAAACACATTGCAGGGAGCATTGATCGCTTCACCACTCTGTGTGTGAGAAAGACTGACCAATTCCAGAATGGACCATTGCTGATGCATGTAGGTGTCAAACTGTTCACTTGTGAAAATCTGTGGGTAAACGTTGGCTTGGAAGCGGATGGGGAGCCGTGTTAATGAAGCACACAGTTTGTTCGTGTGTCCCCAGTGCCAGCAAGGAGCCTTTCATTGCCCTTTCAGGAATGCAGAACGTTATCGATTACAGGGAGTCTCATTTAGGAGGAAATGACTGAGATGAGATCTGCCATTTGTGCTGTGGGTCATACAGACCCATGATTAAAAAACTGCACTCTTCCCTTAATTATTTCTTTTTTCTGCTATCTTGCACTTTCATAAAAATCATTTGTTCCCTCTGAACTAATTTTTAACCAACTGCTCAACTACTGAAGTGAGACTTCTTGACACAAGTACTCTGATTAAATGTTATCAGTACTGCTGGTGGATGTGTTGATTCTGCATTTAAGGCCGGCCTCCCATCTCCCTTCAGATTTCATGTTCATTGGTCGCGCACGGCCCTGCTAGGAATTGGTCGTCTTTGCTGGGAGCTGCCGACAAGTCAGAACCAACGGCACCATGGGAAATATTTTTGGGAACCTGCTGAAAAGCTTGATTGGGAAGAAGGAGATGCGTATTCTGATGGTGGGGCTGGACGCAGCAGGGAAAACCACCATCCTGTACAAACTTAAACTTGGAGAGATTGTCACCACTATTCCTACTATTGGTATGGTCGTCTGCCTCATTGTCTTTACACATTCATCGATACATGCCTGCATGCATGTATATTTCACATAGATACGTTTCCTCAGTTTAAACAAGTGACTAAGTTAGTAGATGGATTTCAGTTTTTATTTACAGTGATTTACATTTTTTGACTGAAAATGTGGTTTAAAAAGCAAATTATAAGTTGTTCTATAATAATACCAGTATTATGTGCTTGTTATTCCCTTTTCTAAAAACACAGTGTAAGACCAGGCACGTGAACTTAGGAGATCAGATTTGCTGGGAGCTTAGGGGACTTGCCTGTCGCTCTGTGCCGGTTAAACTATTTTTAATCTTTCGTGTGCTATCTTAGGCTGTTTAATTACAGAGCACGAGCCAGCACAGTGGGTAGTGTGGCATTACTGCTTCAGGCTTCGGTTTCCAAACGCAAGCAGTGCTTGCTAAGTAGTGTGTGTAAACGGCCGCAGGTATAAGTAACTCTGTGCAAGCCTGTGCACTCTGTGATGGGCTTACGGCTGAGAGAGGACGCGTTCCCTTTGCATGCTGTAAGCCTGCCTGGGCAGGGCCTGGCTTATTGCGACACTAGTAAGAGTGATTTTTCGGAAAGGCCACTTACATAAATGCCCTCTTTGTTCTTTGTGTTATGTCCTGTTAGCATAGTGGGATCACCCGTTATAGCATAATGAAAAACTGTTCAGAGGGTTCCCAGTTCACGTCAGTTGCATACAGGAAACATGGATGTATTTCAGATTTTGTGTGTTTTAAATAGGGCTTTCCACATGCAAAAAAACAAAATTTACTAAAAAAAACAATATTGTTATTTTGACTTGTGCCATATACTTGACGGTATATGAAATTGTTTTAGAATGGTATATTTTAGATTTATAAAGCATAAACCCAGTGCATGGCACAAAGAAAGACGCACCTTGTCATGTAGACATCTAATAATTAAGCTGTGTTCATCCTTCTAGGATTCAATGTGGAAACTGTGGAGTACAAGAACATCAGCTTCACGGTGTGGGATGTGGGCGGCCAGGACAAGATTCGGCCTCTTTGGAGACATTATTTCCAGAACACGCAGGGTGAGCTGACCCCTGGGCACCTGAGGATGCTGTAGGTTCCCAGTCCCAGCCTCGTCTGAGTGTCCAGCCTATTGTCCATGTTTGCTTCTTCAGAGGTCTTGGCCCTGAAATGTAGGTGAAGTTTCATAAACTGTGGGTAACAGTGCCTGTTTGGGTGCTGAAAGCTGCTCTTTTATTGTGGATTGTATTGGTTGAACACAGGAAGTGGAGTTTGCGATTATCACTCCAGGATACAGGCAGACAAGTGAGCGCATCACTAAGGAACTCACACATTGGTTCCAGAGCTTAAAACCTCTATTCTGAATGACTCCATTTGTACCACTCTGGTATCTCCAGTGAAATTAGGTTTTTTTCTGACTAAATTGTCTTGCTTGTGCCAGCCAGTCAAACACCAGCATCTTGTTAAAGCCGCAGGCACAACTGCAAACCATGTGTTGTATGAGATTTTGTGTTAGTAGTCAAATTTTTGCACAAATAGGACTCTTGGAGATGGGGAAGATAATTAACTGCGACCGTCTGAGCTGCCTCCATTTCACCTGCTAACAGAGTAGCACGTGTCAAGTAGGTCTGTCATTTAAGTTCATTCCCTCACAGTTATGGCCAGGATACCCTAAAGCCTGCTATACAGTCCAGTGCCAGATTCATTGAAAGCAGCTACTAGGGCCTTTCTTGTCCATTTTAACATTAACCTACTTAGGATGAAAGGTCCATCCCATTTTGCCAAAGGTGACAGGGTCCCTGTGCTTTGTCAGGACTCCTGATAGGTGCCCTCTCACGCGCGCTGCCGTGCACTCACACCCTGACCTCGGGCTGCTTTCTTGGCAGGCCTGATCTTCGTGGTGGACAGCAACGACCGCGAGCGCGTCAATGAAGCCCGGGAGGAGCTGATGAGGATGCTGGCCGAGGACGAACTGCGGGATGCTGTGCTTCTCGTCTTCGCCAACAAGCAGGCACGTGGACGGCGGTGGCTCCCCCCTCTGTCTGTTAACCATCAAAACGTATTAAGAAAGACAAGCAGTTAACAAGCTGGGAGCGTGGTCATTTGTCTGGGTATTAAGACTGTCAACAGTGGTATCATTATTTCATGAAAACTTCCGTAACTATTTCTCTGCTTGCCTTGTTTTGTCTATGCAAAATGAATGTGACTGTGGGTCTAAGGTGCCCACGCTGACAACTCAATGTGCTCTTATCAGATTTCCAGAGCCGTCCAGAGGAAACAATGGTGCAGATCATTTTTTTCCCCAAGTGTGCTGGGAGACTGAAGACGCAATTTAATATTTGTAGGCAGATCAGTAATGAGAGAGAACAGTGGGTTTTAGATTTTGAAAATGGATGAAATGGTATTTGCAGTCTGACATCATCATATTGTGAGTCACTTAGAGTCACCAGATTACCGGCATTTTAGAGGAAACAGGCTCCTACAAGATCTTTTAACCCATTTGGTGAGGTTTCCATTTTTGTTTGTAATTTTTCAGCGGCATCGCCAGGCTACTGAAAGAACCCCAGTTCCCACCCCTGTAATAGATTGCCGATTCATTCTCTAAAAGATTGCTGAGTCATTCTCGATCAAGCAAACCTGCCATTTCATCCTTGCAGGGGCTGTTTGTGAAAATTCATTGGTAATATAGTTAACGGATGGCTGAGAGTGCAAAAAATCCTTGATGGCTGTTCTGGTTCTCATTTTTGTTTATTTATTTCTCCATCTTCTCCTATGCATGTACCAATGCCCCTCCCCCTGTGTCCCTCTGTCACTCACCCCACAGGACCTCCCCAACGCTATGAATGCGGCTGAGATCACAGACAAGCTGGGCCTGCATTCCTTGCGCCACCGCAACTGGTACATCCAGGCCACCTGTGCCACCAGTGGGGATGGCCTCTATGAGGGCCTGGACTGGCTGGCCAACCAGCTCAAGAACAAGAAGTGAGGTGGGCCTTTGTGCCATGGGAGGGGCTGGGGAAAGGGGGAGGGCGGAACTTAAACTTGTCAGGTCGTCTTATTTTTTCCTTTATGTTTTTAAGGGCACTGGGGTGGGTTTTGGATTGAGGGTCTCAATGCCCCCCACTCTACCAACACTCACACTAAAATATCATTCTTTTCCTCTCCTTATCCTACAGTACTGTTATTACTGGGCTTCCCTGTGTGTCAAATCTGGCATAAATCTACTGTAGATATAAAAACAAAGTAACGGAACTTTTGATTAAATTGTACTGTCAGCAGCAATTGATATTAATGGATATCTTTGAGAGTCAGTCTTACTATAAGAGGGGCTGGCAGATGGTAATTGATCAGGCCTAGAAAGAGCCTCAGTCAGGCCACACGTTCCCCTGACGACACTTGTGTAAGTGTTTGTTCGCCACTCCGCACCCATGGGTTTCATTATCGCTGTCATTAGCTTTGGCGTTTGCACATGTGCAGTCCACGTCTCCTGCTTCATCTGCCAATGATAACACTCCACTGATACATGCACGTCCATTATTTTGACCACAAAACCATTAGAACCAATTAATTGGGAAATGGGAAAATTTCATGGATTTGGGGGCTGTGGGCATGCCTGTTGTTATTTTTTCATTATTTTTCAATCAGATATATTTTCTCTTCAGACCTAAGCCTAAGGGGTGTCACTGGAGAGTAGACCTTTGATGAAGGGTAGAGCTGGGTTCATAGGTTACATGGCTCTGGTTGTGTGGCTCTGCAAATTCTTCATGTGTCCTGTGACTGTATGCAGTGTTGCATCCCTGTCTAATACCAATAATTTCTCACAGTGTTGTGTGTTTTCAGCTTTGGGTCTGATCTTGGCAGGCATTCACGCAGCCCGTGGACACGCCGGCTGTCTGCTTTATTTTGGCTTGTTCTCTGCAGTGGTAAACTTCTTGAAACCTCAGATAAAAAGTACAGAAGTCAGTGATATTCAATATCAGCTCTGATGAATTGATGTATCTTGTTCTGGATGAGAGGGACACTAAAAATATATCGAATTTGCCAGAAAGAGCTCTGGTGTCGTGTAAAGCTATTGGTTTACATTTTTATTATTTAAAATGTTTTTCTTTGTGTTGTGGAAATTTTTCATACTTTCATGGGTCATTTCTGTGAATTTGGAAGCATGTAAACTAAATCATTCTCTAACGAGCACTGATCTCTGTCCCTCGTCTGTGCTGCTCCTGTACCCACTGACCTCTTGGTTAGACAGACAGTTAGAGTAGCCAGAACACATACTTTGATGGCTTGTGTTTCTCACCAAAGCCTGCACTGCGATTATGCAGAACCTGCCGTTCTTCCATGGCTCCAGACCCTCGTGTCGTACCGTGGCCGCATGTGCTGAGGGCACACAGTGCCTGTACTGCTGGTCTCACAGCTTGAATGGAGAGATATGCAGCTGCAGAGAAAGCCGGAGCGGTATTGAAGCACCCGGATCCGCCTTTTCTCACGCTGCCGTTCACCAGCAGAACGTGAACACCGGCTGGATGGGTGCCAGGGTGCTTTGGGTGGAGCAGGGGTCCATCCAGGACAATCCTAGGCACATATGATGCTCTGTATGGCCTGGGGGGCAGGGCTGCATAACAGTGATTTGTGAAGTGGTCTGGAAAAACCTGGAAATAAGCGTTTATTTGCCTTTGTTACTTTTGCTATGATATGGTGATTTTTTTTATTATTTATTGGATGTATTTATTTCTGTATAAGAACTGAGAGGGCACACAAGCTTGATTCCACTGTAGTAGTGAGTCTGTTATTCCTTTAGACTTGAGTGACTTTAGTCAGATGAAAATACTGTCCTGTCAGGCAGAAGAAGCTTGGAATGTGTTTCACAGAATAGCTGGGATGGAGTAATGAGTGACAAGTTATTAGATAAAACGGAGAGAACTGACATTCCATGTTTTTTTAAAGTGTTATAGAACTGTGACATTAGTAGATGTTTGAGGGAAAATGTGTTTTTTTTTTTAATTCAAACAAAACATTGCCGACTGACAGAGGAAAAATTGCAATTTCAACCAGTAATGTTACATTCCATCACCAACTGAGGCTAGGCTCATCGATTACGGCAGTCAGTGCCTGTACACTGACTGTATTCACACAGACACTCAGCTTCTCCTTAGTACAACAAATTTGTTGAGCTGTATCATTTTTGTGGCCTTATATTTATGGTGGTTGTGTTCTTCTTTCATTGTTCTGCAAATCAAACCATGGGGTATGGGGTGTAATCAAATTCCTTATGCGCCATTTTGCCGGGTCATTTGATTGTCGCAAAATGTATTGCTGCTTTTAATTAACATACCTGTTTCCCTGTTTACACGTTTGTGTTTGTTCCTTAGCGAGAGACTAGTCTGCACGGTCTTCATATACATCTTGTGGGCTCCTGTATTTTAAGAGTGTGCTTGATTTTCTGGTTGTAGATTCGATGTTTTGGGTCCAATTTTGATGGATAGAAATTGTTTGTGGAAAAACTGATTATGTACAAAAAAACACTGCTGATGATGAAATCCTCAGTAACATACTGAAGAAAAATAGTTCATAAAATGTGAATCCTTGGGGTCAGCTTGATCCGGTGACAGTTTAAAAAGTCCTGTGCTGAGAAATAAACCTGTTTTCTGTTTGACCTGTCATACCGGCTCTGTGTGGCTTCTGTGGGGGCAGGGAGGTGTTGCTTTGTGGGCAGCTGATGGCCAGAAGGGGAGGATCTAGATGCTGTTAAGTTCACTTCATTCCTCCTCATTCCTCTGATTCCGCCGGAACCTGTTCTCCACTTCACTCTTGAAACATAAGCTTCCTGTTTTGGTGACAGAATCAGACAAAAGGCCGGCTCTCACTGTGCCAGTTCCAGGCTAATGGAGGAGGCTCCTTGCTTCCCTTGCTGGTAGTGATGCCCTGGGCTGCTTTTAGTGCCAGCCTACTAGCTTCCCACATGGCACCCTCCAGCGATGGATAGACCACCGTCACAGCAATTTTAATTTCCCGGAAATCAAGCTGGTGAAAATGCGCTGTTTTGTAGACTTTGTGCCTTAAAATGTTATGTACTGTGCACCTGCATTGACTATTTACTGAACCAAAACTGTTATAGTGGCATGCTAACGTGACCCTATGCTAAAGATGGATACAGGGTTAGCAGCGGTAACCTGCGCAGTCTGAGCTTGACCTGCAGTACCCTGTCCTCCACTGGTGAACAAGGCTGTATCACAGGCAGGCAATCACCGAAGCCCGAGTTGTCATGGCCACCATCCTCAGTGACTGACAGGATGGGACTCGATGTTATGATGGTTCTGAGTCACATCCACGAATGACCTCACCGTTACTCAGCAGGGGAAAGTAGCAGATTAAGGAGGGGGAGGTGTCTTTAGGCTGTCTGTATGATACATCATTTCTACACATTCTCCCACACTTAATCATTACTCTACCAGTTCTGCTGTTCTCACGGTCTTCATAATGCCACCTTTTCCAGGTCACACTGGCACGTGTCATTCCCCATTAACTGGTCTTGTTGTCAAAATGAACAATCGAGCCAGTCGTGCATCCACAAATTCCCCCATGTATGTCAAAGGAAATCTATAGTATATTAAAGTGGGAGAGTGCAGTACCAGCAAGCTGGGCGGGGCTTCATCTTCAGGACGCCCTTACTTAGCGGATAATAACAGTGCAAGAGTGGGCTGTGTTGTGTGAACTATTTGTCGGGATTGTTGGATGAAAGAAGGTGATATTTAAGCCACACCTTATTAATTACCGTCTGTAGAGATGTCATCTTGACAATATGAACGCCTACAGTCACCAGGAGAGCTCACTCAACGATTACGAAGATTAATCCAAAGAAGAAAGGCATTTCTACGTTAGAAAAAACAAATAAAATTCAACGTAACTAAAGCAAGAATGTTTTGTGTTGTCAATATGATATGGAAACTTGTGGATTCAAAGGGTATATTTTCTATTGGTCGGGTAGCTGTTTCAGCCTCATTTCTCACCAAGGAATGGAAAAACTCATGCTGATCCACAAGATTGGGGCTAAGAAAAGGGACACAGACTAATGCGGAGAAGATGAACATTAGGCATGTTTTTAATCTGATGTTAGTATGCAGGATTAAGGTCTTTTTGTTCCAATGTACTAAAAGTACACAAAGTAACTGTCCATACTTTGTATTTGTTTTTTAAAGATGCAAATTATTATCTACATGCAAATAATGGAAAAAATGGGTTTTTATGTTCATAATTTATAATACATTAGCATTTTTTCTTTTTAAATACTGATACAACTTAAAAGTGATATGGGTGTAGAACCTTCATCACCAGGCTTACAGTCTTTTAAATATAACCTAGCTTTGGTTAGATGCAAGTAAATCACTCACACATCCTGTCGGGGCCTGCTTGCTCATTCTGAATTTTGTTTCCCAATGACCAGTAATCCAAGGAAAGAAGATGCTTTGGTGCTCGGTGCAAATTGCCTTATGAATGCAGTAGCATATACTATAAGATAAAGCTCATTGAATGTCATTATAGGACATAGAAATTGAGCAATTAGCAAACAGCAGTGCTGTGTTCTAGAACATATGAATTAACTTGTTAGCCTGCTAGTGGCATTCTAGTTCATTTCAACAGGCATGCTGAGGCAGTGGCATCTTCTGAATTGTCATATATGAACATAAGAACAGTGCCGCCCCTCCCTACACGCAGAACGCGCTGTGCGTAGGGCCTCACGATCCATGGGGGGCCCCATTTTCCGCAAGGGGACGCATTCTCTGCAAATACGCAAAGGATGTGCATCGCTGCCGTGAGGCGCGCATAGAGCACCAAGTCAGCCCAAGGCAGGAGGGAAAGAAAGAGACGAGTAATCTGACACCGCAAGGTTGTCAACCTAAATCGCATTTTGTGATAGTCATTTTACATTTACATTTACTGCATTTAGCAGACGCTCTTTTCCAGAGCGACTAACAAGTACTTAGTAGTCTATGACTGTTCTTCAATTTATAAGCTAGACGTAAAATCAACAGCTGTCAAGATCAATTT
>JAODLD010000094.1:1121420-1142221 GCA_026781065.1 Mormyrops boulengeri
GAGAACTTAACTAAAAGCTCAGAGTTGTTAAAATCTTATCTAGCTCAGATTTAAAGGAACCCAGGGTTTTAGCTTGCACTACACTTCCAGTAAGACTATTCCATACTCCAACTACACGCTGTGTAAAGAAGTGCTTCCTCAAGATAAGAACATAAGAAATTTACAAACGAGAGAAGGCCATTCGGCCCATCAAGCTCGTTTGGGGAGAACTTAACTAATAGACTTCATTAGCGATAAATCAGGCTAGCTATGTTTGTTCCTAAGGACAAAATTAATTTCTATAGATAGTTTTTATCTCCTTGGAACAATTGGCAGCAACAAAGGATCCAGCAGTCAAATATATTGTACTCTGGCATTTAGGAGAGGTGCATTCAAGAATCAAAAAATCATTATGAGTGCTTATATTTCAATAAAAAATATTGGAGCAGAATCCTTCAGAATGTTATACCTCGTGACTGTGAATGTGACTGCTGACCAATAGAAGAAGCAGGGCTGGAAGAGTACAAGTACCTTAGGTGTTGGAGATTCAAGGCTATCATGCAGTGCAGTGAAAACAAACAAGTTGATTGTGGATCAAATCAAGCCTAAATCTTCACAAGAATATGATGAAACTGAAGTCTACTTCTGGCATATTATCAGTGCAATGGAGGCTACCGTAATGCAAAAGTGAAGGTAAAAGAGGGAGAGGATGAGCAGTGACCAGATGGGTGGGTTCAATCAGGACAACAATGTACATGCCTTTGGGAAGCCTGAAGAGCAAGACAGGAGGCAGGATGCTCTGAGGGAATGCCGTTCCAATAGCCAGGGCCAGTGTGTGGCTGTAAGCCGTGTGTCTGTGAGTCCCTGAGCAAAGGCCTTAAGCCCAGCACCGGTGGAGGCTGCCACCATGAGGCAAACAGAGAGCTTCTCCTCATGGGATCAATAATGCCTCATTATTATTATCCACTTGACAAAACTCAATAATAATGGTAAGATAATTCATTAATAGTAAGTATAAATGAAATTCATTACTTTGAAATTACTACTATGGTTTAAGACGACATGTAATAATAACCAATAGCTGAAAACCTCTCAAATTTATTATTTAAAAAAAAGCATAATTTCCAGAATATCGTTGAAAGTGGTGAAATATTTAGGTAAATTCTTCAAAGTGAGGGATATGCCTGTTTGCTCCTGCTGGAATTTACCATTGATAAATTCTGTTTGGTGACTTTCAAAACAAATTTAAAAAGAAGTTCAAAAATCCAATATGACATTTATTGATGCAAGATGTCTGTTTCCATTTAGCATTCTATTGTATACAATATTATGTCCCTGGGTTGGAAGGATCAGAGAACTCGGTATAGTATGTTCAGCTGTTTCATTCTGTATGTTTTTATCATTTTTTATGAGGAGATGGAAGGGTCTTGTTGAAAATCATGTGAAAGACCTCATGTTTAATTGAATGAGTATGTTCTATTTTCCTCAGTGTTCGGTAGATAACATCCTCTTTTCCCCTCACATCTGTTCTTCATCACCTAGATATGTCAGGCGAAGGCACTAGGCAAGGGACACAATGTGGAATCACGTCTAAACGAATGAGACCCAGCCCGCATCAGAATGTAAAGATTTTTGGATTGAGGGGTGGACAGTGGTGCAGTGTTTAGCACTGTTGCCTCACACCTCTGGGACCAGGGTTTGAGTCTGTGCCATGAGTTTGTATGTTCTCCCTCACCACCCCCCCCCCCCCAGTCCAAAAACACACCGAGGTTAATGGGGGTTGCTGAATTGCCCGTATGTGTGTGTGTGAGTGAATGGTGTGTGAGAGTGCCCTGCAATGGGTTGGGGCCCCATCCTGGGTTCGCTCTGGACCTCCTGCGACCCGCGACCCTGAATAGGACAAGGGGTTTCAGTAAATGGGCAGATAGTAGGGCTCCGAAATTAAGGCCCTCTACTGTCTGAAGTGAGAATTGCATGATAATATTTTAAAATAAATTATGTTACATTTATTTTGCTTCTACACCACATAATATACTATTTACTCTGCATTCTCGCCACGAGGGTGTATTAGAAAATTGTCACAATGGTTCCTGCATGTTGGATTCCATTTTTATTAACCAAATTATTATGAAAACGTAAAAAAGAATTGTATAACCCAACCGTCTTATGTTTCTATGGTGTGAATAAATATTCCGTTATAGTGAATATTCTATGCATTGCGGTAAATTTGATTCCCAACGTGATTTCATTTCATTATTTTACACAGCCTGAGTTTTTCAGTTCACATTTTCTGCAGCAGGTGGTGCTGTTGCTCAGGCATAGCGATCAAAGCCCAACCAAGAAACCCGTTGATGGAGACCCGAGCGGGGTCTGACGCTGAAATGCTGCCAGGGCCGGCTCTAGATATAGGCAGTTGACTTGACCCACCGAATTATTTGTGAAATGAAATGACCATCAGTTTTTTTTGATGGGGGAGGCTCACAAGTAAAACTTACCTTTGACCCCTGAAATGGGTAGTGCTTGTCCTTTTTATAATAATATAAACTCAATTAATGTACCTAATTGCAATTATTGCTTTTTATTAGAATATAGCCTTTAACTATAGGTCTAGTTCAAAAAGTAGGATTCAGTAAATATTTCCTTTATAAAATAGCCAGAGATTTATGTTGTTCCGAAGATTCGATCAAAGCACAAACTGAAGTTCGCCTTTCCAATCAGTGCCTCAAGTTGGCTTGAGTTACAGGAACAGCCGGTTTCTTAAAACCGGTTCCGCGAACAATCGCATGATCCATGGTAGTATATTGTCAAGATGCAGAGTGAGAAGCGGATGACTCTTTGTCTTTCTCCTGCCAAACCTGTATTTCTGCCTACCTAAAAACGACACTATAGTGCTGTTTTGTGCGACTGTATCTAACATCTGGTTGTTCAAATACATAGATATATTTATAGTACTTTGAGCTCATTTGTGTAAATACTACGACGTCGAGTGTCCGTCAGTGATTTTTATATACTTCGACAAAATGTAAACCTTTGGGAAAGAGCAGTATTATGGTAAATGACGAACACGCCTGCTTTTAACCGTGATCCCACTTTTCGCTCCGGGAAAGTGGAAGGGCGCGTTTCCGCGGCGCTCTGCTTAAGTCTCAACTTCTATGTCTAGTAGATTATTCAGTTATTCAGTCGATGTGCTTAAGGCTGTCGGCCAACATAATTTGCCAAGTGCTTATCATAGTGTTACATTTGAATGGGTAAATAAGTGTTTTCCTGGAACCAGCAAACAACGAAAAGGCAGTTGGCATGTATCCACGACCTTTTTGGCTTACTCACAATTTATACGAAACTGTACGCCTTAACATTTCCATCAACTGAGCATATTTCGAGAAAAAAAAACGTAGGGCCTATGTAAACAGTAAACACACACAAATTTTACTTTAAAATGAAAGTGAAGATATGTTCTTACAATACAAATTTAAATTAGGCATGTACACATAAGATTCAGTCTGATTTGCGCTGTAATGTGTATTTAAAAGATTGTTCAGGCCAGAAAAGAAAGTAATCAGTTTCTTTAAGCAATGGTCAACGAATTCAGCATTAAATTGTGTTCAGTTCGGTGGTAAATTGCCTTCCTCTTAAATTTGATATTGTGGTTTCCGACTTGAAGTCCATGTTCACAAATTAAAGGTTCTAACCGTTAGGCCATTCTCAACTTCACGTTGAGGTACACCGATAAAGTATTTAATACATGATTCAATGGCAAATATGCTCAACAAAACAGCTTATCAAGTTAGGATGGAATGGACAACACCAATCAATTAAACTGCCCTTAGGATTTTGTTTGCGCGTATTTATGTGTGTATGTCTGTGAATGCGTACGAGAAACATAATACTTTGTGTAACCCAGTAATTTCCAAATTACTCTGTTACCATATCTGCCAACAACACAAGCGTTTCCCGTTGGCTGTCCGGTGCCCGCAGGATGTCTCTGCACTTCAGTTCGGTGCAGGATGTTTCGTTCGTCTCTTGTGACCCGAAGCAGACAAAGTCTAAAGATGCAGGACGAAATTCACGGGGTGCCTCGCCGCCAGATCCAGATGCAAAACCGGTGACGAAAGAAGCGGACTGAAAAGGGGGTGATGCGCGGGACTGTTGAGAGCCTGTAGTAGCGATCTGTGGGTCTCGTTGTAGTTTCTGAATTCTGCGTATCTGAATTCTTTTTCTATATTGACCGCGGAAACAGAATACAAAATGAATGATGCCAGTTAAAACACTACTGTTATTAAAATCTGCCTTATTGGTCGTCACATTTTTGAATGACGCACAGGACGGAACGGCGAGTCCTTCTTGACTGATGAGCCCTTGTGCGCCGTCCAGCAGTCAGTTCATCGCTGTACAATGTCCCCTTTGTGACAGCTGGGTCCTGCTGCATCAAAGAAAGGGTGATTAACCAGTTGACAGCGCTGAGGCACAATACAGCTCTTTACAGCGAACAGCGAAGACCCTCAGTCTCTTGGCCATCAACGACCACTTATTTTCACTGCTGAAAATACAGTGCTTGGAGTATATAAAATTAAAATAAGTCGGAACGTAATCCAAACATAATAACAACAGCGCATCCTACGTTACTTAATAGTAGGTCGCGTAGCTGTTGGTCGCCTTGGTGCTTGTTTCGGTGACTGATTGCAATTTCAAATTACCATAACCAAATAATTACCATGTCATAATTTAGACATAAATCTAGGTTATAACCCGAAAACGGTCAGCACATGACATCACACAGGGGCCGTGTATACCCCTCCTAATTACTGCTCTATTACGAGTTATATTTCGTCCATTAATAGAAACTATAGGCTGGTTTTGACATTGGTGTGCCCCGTTTATTATAAATATGACAGCGCAAGAGAAAGACCGCATTCCAGGGAGCTTAAGTATTTACGAGCACGTCCAGAGGCCGCCTTGATTGGTGAGAAGTGCCGACTGGGGACCAATCAGCGGGGCTCGTCTGCCTTTCATCGTAGGAGTGGGAAAAGGGCGTGAGGAGCCGCAGTTGTACGGATTCCCTTTACAGGTCGGTCCGCGTTTTTAAACACCGGTCACCAGTCATATATATATACTTGGTTTTTTTTTCATGGCATAATTTCCTTCATGTTTTAACTTGACAGTGTCATAAATACAGGATATGGGTGTTCTGCGGTGAGCGACAGTGGGCTCGCGCAGAAGGAAATATCTACTTTAATATGTTTATACATTTTTATCTAAACCAGTTTGGAAAAGGATTGATTAAAAAGGAAAGCTCATTGTCGAAAACCACAAGTATGAGTACCGGGAAGTTTACAGAGGACAGACAAATGCCATAAGGACTGGAAAGCCTGCGCGAACAGTTCTTTTTTTCCAGTGAGTTTAAACGACATGCAGGAAATATCTGGTTGAAAAAGACTGATATAAAAGCAAAGGAGGATCTCCGTAGGGGCCCCGGTCATGGTCCCCTGATCGCCTCGGCGAATCGGCTGCATCGCACTCAGGATGGTTACGCGTCGGCAGGTGTTCGCTCTGTGGATCGGGCTGCTTTGCTTCCTGCAGCCAGCCACCTCCCAAACCGATAAAGGTACGTTACATTAACGGACAAATAAATCACTCAGATGTTTTAAAAGCGCACTTAATACGGGATTGTCCTATACGATTTGGTTTTGCGCTTCTTTGTAAGTTTGTTGTATTTTCTATGTGTCTGATATTCGTGGGGATTCATATTTCAGTATCATGATAAGAAACTGCATCACTTCCACCCTTTGCCCTCTCATTGTAATAGCAACCCACCCATAGGTGTGGAAACCATGCGTAATGAAATGGGGAATAACGCCAAACTCTGTAGCAGGTAATGGTAGATTGTTCACAAAGGGACCTAGACTTTTTACGTATCATTTTGATAAAATGTTCGTTAAACTTCATTCGTTACATCTTGTGCAATGGAACTCAGAAAAGTGGCCCATCCGGTTTGTCTTTACTTTCAACGCATTAGTTTTGCACATGAGTAAGACTGACATTAAGCCTGGCCAAGACTGGCAAACTCATTATAAACAGAGTTAAAATTGTAGCTTGAGCTCAAAGGAGCGGAAGGGTAACACATTGCAGGGAGACTGGCTATGTAATTTGCATCTGTAAACCATGGTGTATTGTCAATGCTTGTGTATCCCCAGCCACCATCAGTCAAAACTCTCTGTGACTTCTGGATCACATTTCTAATGGTGTTTTGACAAGTCTTTCTCCCTATGTAACTGGAAAGATCAATTCTGAGAAAGGTGCGCGCCTGAGCTGATCTCGCAGGGCTCACTAGAGAAGAACACGGTCCGCATCAGGGGCTAGTCATCATGGGTGGGATGGAAACCAATCACAGCCAGCAAGGTGCTCGCTGAACTTTGTCATGACTGCCGTCAACAGAGCCATTAACAAATACCAAGGTACACAACAGTTAAATAAATTAAAAAAACCACATCTACTTGGCTGATCAGCGATTGGACTCAAAGGTCACAGGCTCCAGGAAACAGGAAAGGCTGAGCAAACAGCTGACTTAAAACCCCGCCCCCCTCTGGCGAATGAGCGTACCATCAGTTATGAGGGACAGAAAGGCGTGATGTGTCTGGCCTTGAATTAAATCAAAACTTTGACCCACCCATTAATCAAACACTCCAGACCTGGAGTCTGTTTACTTGTAAGGAGTTAACTTGCCCTAAATCACACCATTGGCTTTTTTCGGTCTTTCTAACACCTTTCAACACATGTGTGGATTGATCCAAGGACTGCAGTATAAAGACCTCAATTCCAATTAATTTCATTAACATTTTTAGCACATATTGTAAAGTATCATCGAACACAATAAAAATAGGATCAAAGTTCTCAAAGAACACTGAATTTTCTACTGATGGGTTAAAACATATATTTAAAAACACACATCATTCTGTAGATGTTAAGTGTACAAAGACGTCTTGTCCTTGAATTCTGTGGACCGTTGTCCTAACAGGAAATGAAAGGGCAAGTGGGTAGACCCTCCAGTCGTGGACCAATCAGATTTTTTTTTCAAGTGTCCTGGGACTGTCATTGGTGTGTTGGGCTTGCGTTTCTTGGTTGCTTGGCATCCCAGATGAACGCTCCAAAAATCCAATTTCCTCTGAGGTCGTTTTTTAAAAGTACCACCTGAATTCTTGCAGTGGTTAGCACTTTAGCATTTAGAAATTCAACATTTCGCTTCAACATAGTCTGAAGGATATGTTTAATATAATCAGTGTATATTACAATAATACCATGTATAATTACTTTATGTGAAAAGATTGATAGATGTAATTGTATGACTCAAAATAGGCTTCCAAGTGAATGCTTGTAAAACAGTCTTAGTATATGACTGATGTTAATCTCTATTCCTATCTGTGAGTCAAGCGCTGTGAAAATCTATAAGACACTGTGGATAAGGAAAGTGTGTGTGTTTTTTTTTACACCTGGGTCTCTGATGCATCTCAAAAACACAACAACCAGTTAGTCCTGCTGCTTGCATTACTCAGATTACTTGGAGGAAAAACAACTAAGAGCCAAATGTCAAACCAGGTAAAATAACATTAAATCACAAGACACACCATCTCTCCTTCTTATTTTTTTAATTGTTGGATGGTTCGATAAATGTACACCTGTTTTCTGGCGTTGCTGAAGAGTGACTTATTGTTTACGCACATGTGTGCTTGGCGTTCAGCGTAATGAACTCGACTGTGAGAATGTTTTTACAGGTATGTGGTAATCTCTTGGTGGCCCGAGCCAAGTTTCTGTTTACTTGACTCGCTGTTTCAATTGCTTCTTCGGCGGGCTTTTTTATCCCCTCCCCGTTTCCCTTCTTTTCTTTTCCTTTTGTTAGCTATGAAACACCTTGAACCACCTGGATAAGAGTGAATGAGCTTTTGGCGTGGCACTGGTACACCCCTGTATTGGCTCTGTGAGCTAAATTAGCCCCACAGTGTGCAGTGCTATCTTTTTTTGTGTCATAACTGTGGTTGGCACTGAAAAGAAAGCAAAATGGAGAGAAAGACAGAGAGAGAAAGAGAAAGACAGGAAGGGGGGAAATCAAAGAGACACAGACAGAGAATGACAAAGAGTGAGACTGGGATAAAGAGAGGAAGGCAGAATGAAAGAGGGAGAAAGACAGTGCTGGATGAAGAGCGAGAAACGGACAGGGCGAGGATGAGATGAGAGATACGGAGAGATAGACAGGAGTGAGGAATGGAGAATCAGAGAGAGTAAGACACACATACAGGCAGAACGAAGCAGACAGAGAGGAATAGAGAACAGAGAGGAGGACAAGGAGAGTGAGACAGAGAGAGGAGAACAAGACCGGAAACAGAAGACAGAGAGTGAAGGAAAAAGGAAGACAAACAGAGAGGGAGAGATAGACAGAGGCAGAGGGAGACAGACGGGGAGGACGGAATGAGAGAAACAGACGGGAAGATGAGGTAACCAGAAGGAGGGGTGGCTGGCGGTTGTTTTCTGCTCTTTCAGAATAGAGTCATTGTGTGAAGCCTAGTCTGGGCCCGACTTCCTTTCCTTACTCTGATTCCTCTCAGTCCTCCTCCCATCTGCCCCCCTACGATGTCACCCTACTCACCAGCTGCAGACTGTAAACACAACCTCATTGGCTGCAGTTTCAGCATTTTGGAGTGTTTTGGAATGTATTAGGGCCTGTGTTTGTATTTGAGTATATTACTGTATATAGGTGTGTGGAGGATTTCCTAGCAAAGATTGACTAGCGATTGTACTACAACACACTCATGTAAAGTGCCTTGGGGGCAACTCTGTTGCGAAAGGCGCTATATAAAAATAAACAGAAGGCTTCCACGAACAGGTCACTTAAACCAAACATGTAAAGCCAAACGGTTGTAGTCTTTCCATTGTCTTTCCATTGTTGAGACAATGATGTCTGAAGACATGGAAGGCTTGAGGAGACAAAATGGAGCTAGTATGTTGAGTCAGTGGGCGTTTCAGGACATTGGCGTCCCAACAGTGGTCCGCTTGTTTGCACACTCACATGAGTGTGTATTAAAAACATGTTAGGCCGTAAGACCACAGCGGTGTAAGCCATGGTTGGAAAGTACCAGTGTGTAGGCATGGGCTTGGCACCATTCTGCAGGACACAGCGAAGCGTCGTGATCAATCTGTTGGTGTGCGTGTGAGTATGAGTGCGGTGTGGGTCCGCCCCCTCACCCTTCTCCGTCAGACAGCTTGGCCTCATCACACTTGCTCCATTGTCTTTGAAGCCACACAGTAAGGACACAATGAAGCACAGACATTTTTGAGCCCCCCCCCACTGCAGCCAATGCTTATACATGCATTAGACAGACATGCCACAATGCCATTTTTGTGTTTCGGCCAAAAGATCCGTGCTTCCTATCCAGAGCCACTTACCCCCTGGGCCCTAGGAAGACTCCTTCCCAAATTAACCTCTTTTCAGACAGCTGCAGACAGACCAAGCTTTTGTCAAAGAGAATTCTTTTATTCCTTTCTTCCTCCCAAAGTGGCAGCATGTTAACATGGTCTTCGAGAATGGTGGCGTAGAGCCTTGATCATATCTCCAGGGTTTGGTGCAATCCGGAAGGCGTCGATACCAACAGTGTAGGAACGTGACATCTTTCAGCTTGAGTTCTGCTTGTTAAACTCAGTCAGCTGAGATGAGGGATCTTGCGCAGGAAGCCAGTCCGTCGAAGGGCAAACACACACATTACAGGCAATTTTGACACCTTTCATTGCTTCCATTGTCTTGAATTTCCCCTAAGACCAAGACCAAGAGAGCTAAGCCAACAGGAAACAGCATCACGGTTGGGTCTGCCTGGAGTAGAGCATATGTGAAATTCAACATAAGATGGCCCCACCGTTGGCTTCGGCTTACAGTCTCAGTGCTGAGGGCCCAGCAGAATCAGCCCCTGTCCTACATGAAAACACTCCTCCCTCAGCCACTTTGTTAATCATCAAGCCCTGCTGGAGAAACTCTGCAACAGAAATGTCCAATATGCCTGCAAGACTCCAGAGGAAGCAGCTGCCTTGAAAAGTAGTTTGTAATGTTCTGAAAATGCCCAGTATAGGATATACTACATTTTACATTATACAGGTTGAATGAATACATACACTAGTTAATAGACAAAGTGTATGTTGTGACCATCTGCGTTGCAAAAGGCATTATTGTCGAGTTACAATAATACCTTACCCCAATTATTGCACAATTTGCTGTTTTTGTCCCCCCTACCTTTGTTAGTCATATGCAGTGTGCATTTCTATTGAAAGTAAGAATGTAAATATAGTGCGTTCTGCATTCGGCCACGGGACGGGAGTGAATTGGAAGCTCATTATTCCGGGTGACACCCATCATACCTGACCAGCGGGTGCCAAACAAAAACACATTCCACAGCTCTTTGTGTCACTGCCTCGCACGGCGCTGCTCTGATTGTTACCTGCCCGTGGGCGTGAGCCCAAGACCAGTTAGTTACGGCAGGTTAGGGACGCTAATTCCTGCTTCAGCTGTGCATAGTTTCATGTCGCAAGTATTTGTTCAGCATTTGGCAAATTGTGGGACTTTAACTGTAGATTAGGGTTTTTGTTATAAAATGCTTTTATTTTTGTATAGCAATATCAGCTATTCGGCTTGGGAAATTGTGTCCCCGATATGAGAACAAAAATCTACAATGACCACACAGGAATCAGAGTTTATTTTTTAATGATTATGCCCTTTTTGTGAGTTTGACTAAGATTTTCTTAGAAGTGGACTGTGGATATCACTGAATGGACTTCACTGATTTTTGTTCCTATGGTACTTGCCCAGTCCATAGCAGCAGGCTAAGAGCCAAATCAGTGCCTCTGTTTATGCAGTAACCCCTGCCTGGAGTTCAGACCTTCCCACCTTCAGACCTCTCTCCTTTATTCCAAAGACCTCTAATAAAAAAGTGCATCACGGCTCATAAAACCCCTTTATAACCTATTCCCTGTGGCTAGCCAGTGTGCGTGTGTCTGTGTGTCTGTTGTATTTTTCCAGAAGCAATAAGGAAGTTATCCAACTGCCAGAAAAGGAGGGCGAATACACCCGACAGTTTTAATAACCGTGTGATAACTGAAATTATTAAAAGGAGCCCTGTCTGCCTCTCCTTGAGGAGTTATTTTTCACCTCACCAGATTCTCAGTGCTCCACACCCAGCTGATCTGGTGCCTTTACTCACCTTTTTGGAACAACTTAGGTGCCTGGCTTTACAGTGGTGTTATTCCATATATTACCCATAACCCTTCACTCAGTGCATATGCTGCTAGAACAAACCAACATTTCAGATGTTCAGAGACAGTATCACGACGGTGGTGTTCCATGCCTTACCCATAATCTGCCACTCAGGGTACATACTCTGGTGTAGGGGTGGGCAACATGCTGCATATTTTTGCTTAAAATCACAATCACCGATGTAGATCATGTTTTTTCATTCATTTGTTGTTGTCACTTGAATCAGCATTTCGAATAAGTGTTTTAAATCACTGGTTTTCAATCATTCCGATTGGGACCATGTCTTTGGCTAGCATTTTCTAGCATTTGCTGGAGCAGACATATGGCGTGCTGCTCTCACATGCGTCAGTAAGAAGCATTTGGTTCTGTTTGGTTACTTACGAATACCTGGAAGATGTACAAGCACAACATCCTCAGCTGCAACATGTATACAGAGCCAGATTGCGTGTGTGTTGCCACCTGTTTTACAAACGGCACCTTTCCAAAGTTTCCAAATGACAGCAGATTGGACCACATGGGGGCAGATGTGTAACTCAGTGGGCTAAGCCTGCGTGCCTGCAATCAGAAGGTCACTGGTTTAAGCCCAGCCTCAGCACATCTGTGGGTTCCTCAGCAAAGTCCTTAACCCCCAGCTTCCTGGGTGCTGCTGTGAGTGGCTGCCCTTCATGGCCAGCTTGCTCTCACTTACAGAGAGCAAGACGGGGGAGGTGTAAAGAGAATTTCCCCACGGGGACCAATGAAGTATTAATAATAATTTTACAAATCCAAACCATTTCCACACAAAGCTCTTTTGATAAGACCTTTTTTGATGGAGCACAAACTCTTGGTAATAACCCAGTGTTACGGCAAAGCACGGTGAAGAAAATGAGGGACAATCCACAGAGAGGCGAGCAACAAACACAAGAGTTTGTTAAACTCAAGGACACAAAAGGGAGCCAGAAAATGAAGGGGGCCACAAGCAGTCAAGAACAAAAGAGGAAAAATACAAACTAACCACAAAGTAACACAATCCGGGAACAGCATAAAACAGGGGAAACAATCACACCAACGAACACAAAGTAACAACTACAATGACTGACTGAGGAACAGAACAAAGGCTGGCACTTAAATACATAGATAAGAAGGACTAACAAGGGGCAGGTGTGGGCTATGAAGAACTTGGGGCAATGAGGAGCAGGTGAGGTCAATTAACAAATACAACAGGCAAACTAAAACAAGGAAAACTGAACATAATACAACCAGGGAGCAAGGAGCAAACACAAGGGACTATAAGCGGAACACATATAATAAACAAAGAGAACGTAAAATAACAAACATTAAACAATAACTAGTTCATTAATGACGAACAAACATGAGATCAGTTCTTGACTTATTCATTACTTGTTCCTTCAGTAGTTCCTTATTAGTTCCGTCAGTTGTTCCTTCAGTAGTTCCTTAGTAGTTCCATCAGTAGTTCCATCAGTAGTTCATGAAGGTTTACAGAATTAACAGATATATTAACATATAATACCTGCTTGAGATATAACATACAACACGATTCATTAACTATGAATTAACACAAGATTAGTATGTAACCAAGACTTAGTTTGTGGTTAATTAATACATAAGAAATAGCATAATACTATAATATTTGTGCCCCATTAAGTACAGTGTTACCCGTTTTTTTGGAACCAGTTCTTCCCCGTGAGCCATGCCACACTCTGTTTACTTGACAATGTAGCCAACCCATCAGTGGACTGTTCATTCTGAAACACTTATCACAAATACAATTGCAATGGTCACTATAAATTATTGTTATACCGCCCACCACTACAGATTATTTTTTGCAGAGGGGCATGGTTGGGGGGCAACAGGTAAATGGGGGGGAGGTGGCTTCTGAAGAGGAAAAATGAATGAAGTAATGATGAAATGAAGTTCTTTCTCCTTTCCCACACAAAATGAAAAACTTCATAATTTATATAATTGCACAATAATTATGGCTATGATTCATGTATATTCATGCAGTCCTGGCGACTTCTAAAATTATACACATACGTCTGTTTGAGAAAACTATGTTCCGTATTCTGTGATCACTCAGAGCTAGGGGTGCAACGATATACTCAGCCCACGAGACGAGACAAGATATTGGATTCACGAGAATGAGACGAGACGATATTTTAACAATATTTTAAGGAAAACTTCTAAGAGGAAATATATTACTGGAAAGCAGCCTTTTATTTGATTAATCTGAAAGAGAAAAATGCTAAATAATGCAGATGTTTGGTGAAATGTGTTAAATAATCACCATCTTCATATGCAGGAAAGAACAGAACAAATATCTAGCACCATAAAATATTTCATCACAAACTCAAATGACAGGCTTCTCTCCTATTTGACTTCTCAGTTGAACATAAAATTGAATATAAATAAAACAATATAAATAAGAAACATAAAACTTTTTTTTAAATGTTTTCTTCACCGGTGCAGTGGATTTAAGTAAAGAGCGATGACGGCGCTGCAAATGGCTGCAGTAGTAGCGTTAGCGGCTGTGTACGGCATTATTTCCCTACAATGCTTACAGATGGTTCGTGTTTTGTCTGTCACCCTTTCACCGGTTATATTTTCTGTCGGGTACCCAAAATGCTGCCACAAAAAAGATTTGAAAGTGTCTGGGGCATCTACTATGGTAATTTCGTCAGACGCCGACATGCTTACAGCAGGTGATTTGCAGCATCTTCGCGAGATCGCTTTTCACTCCGACGAGAAATCTCGTCATGTTGTAATATCGAGAGATCTTGTGACACGAGATCTCGTTGCACCCCTACTCAGAGCCAATGAAAATCGGGGCATCTGGAGGGGGATCCAGTTTCATTGGCTCTGCTATCTCATTGGATGTGTGATGCCTAGCCAGCAGGACATGTGCTTGTATACCACATGTGTTTTGGGGGCTGTGGTCTGAAGGCTCCTGTCCCGTTTAAATTTCTTTTTACTCTGTAAAGCACCTTGAATGGTCTCCGTGTGAGAAATGTGCTGTGTAAATAAACTTCTCGCCTCGCCTTTCCTCAGTGGCTGTGTGCACTGGTACCCAGAATTCCCTGAGCATGACAGGGAACTCCGACGTGCAGTACAGAATCATGAAGGACATGTACACTGGCTGCGAGATCGTCATGGGCAACCTGGAGATCACACACATGGAGCAAAATCGCAACTTCTCCTTCCTCCAGGTGAGTGGTGGTGGGGGGGAGTACGTGACAAACCTTTGAATGCGGGGATACAGGTGACATCACCACACCACATCAGCCTCAGTGTCTTGGTGAAGGGCACATGGCCACAAGCAGTCTACTTATTGTTATGATCTTCTGACCCATATCTTCAATCTTCAAATTTTGCCTGTTATACAAAATGCACTCCCCCATCCCCAAGAGTTACACATAGCTGCTGATCTGATACTTATGTCCAGATGTGAAGGGCCTCTGACCCGCCTAGCGTACGGTGCTGCTGAGTGTGGGATAGCAGGTGATCACAGCAGTAGCTGTTGACGTGAATCATCGGCACGCAGGTGCCCCGTTGCCTTGAGTTTGCCTCCATCCAGGGGTATAAAAACTCAACCAATCAGATGTCTTGGTCCCACCTTCTCTAGTTGGTTGGACCCACCTCCTCTACAATCTGATTGGTTATTTCTCTGAACCAATCATTTTTCATTCCACTGTCAGAACAAACTCCCACAAATAGAAAGACACCCGTGTTATGGCGGCTCGCCATTACTGATTATGGCCATCTGCGGTTACACTGACTAAAAAAACATGAACCCTGCCCATTGCCTCCCTTCCTTTGTTGCTGCCTCTTTGCAACAAGATGGGGGTTGATCCGGGTTTTGACCCCACAACCTCTTTTACCCCAAGTGGGATTCATGCCCCTAGACCACCCCCCAACAATGCACATACTTATACAACTGATATGCCACTTCCCTGTGGCAGGTCATGTTAAGTAGCTCAAGGGTACCACATATTCACCTTCTTCAGACTTGAGTGTAGTCTTCATTTTCCAGGTGGAAGGATTTAAGCTTGTGGCTTGACCGAAAGGGACGCCAGGACTGTCTGCTCAGGTAGCACAGGTGGCAGAAAGGCAGCGGTTGAGCACTATGACATGCTGTCTCCTCAGTCCATCCGGGAAGTCACTGGCTACATCCTCATCGCCATCAACCAGTTCTCTCACCTGCCCCTGGAGCAGCTGCGGGTGATCAGGGGCACGACACTGTATGAGGATCGCTGGGCCCTGGCTGTGCTGGTCAATTACCAGAAGGATGGGGAGCAGGGCCTGCAGGAGCTGGGATTCACGCGCCTCACCGGTGAGGGATGGGCTCGGGGGGCACTGCGGGGCCTCGACCCCACACCCTCCTGTCAATGCACACCGGGATGCGTGAATTTTTTACCTTGTGTATTTGCGGGTATCTTTGATGTAAAAAGCTGCTCTTTATGATTAGCCCCACATACCCAGTGTCTCTGATTTTACATACAGCAGAGGCATTCAAATTATGGGATGAGCCCCCCAGTGGGGAACGAAGGAACTCTGGGGGGGGGTTAAGTGGTAAGGTGGGGACAAACCTATTTTAAATTGCAACCCTTAGAAATTTGTGCACGTTATATGATGACAACAATAAAATTTTATTAAAATATATAAAGAGACAGGCGCCAGGACAGTGTGTGTGTGTTAGGTGAGGAAAAATATATTAGGCCTAGGGCTGGTATACCACTGACATGCAGCCTGTGAATGAATTCCCATTCTGGGTGTCTTTCATTGACCATAACACTCTCCTCACCAGTTTCTGTGCATCCGTGTCTGTCTGTGCATCTGTGTGTGCATGCACCCCCTCCCTCCCCCAATCCCCTGTGTGAACAGAGATCCTGGAGGGAGGTGTTCAAATCTTAAGCAACAGGTTCCTGAAATACGCTCCCCAGGTGCACTGGGCGGACATCGTGAAAGACAGTTCGGCCGAGATCAGCATCGAGGACAACGGTCCCAACAGTGAGTGAGAGGGAGGGACAGGGAGCGGGAGGGAGGACTGGGGGGTGGGGGGTCCCTCGAAAGGTACAGCAGGCTACAGAGCAAGACTGAGAGAAACTGAGTCAATAGAGAGCTGGAGACTTCTCGAGCAAACTGTAGTGTGAGACCCAGGAACATTTCAGATGGACCCCTTATCTGCAGCACTGCTTGCAAAAAGATTAGAAGGAGCCCTGCGGAGTGGGGAGGTGGCCTGCTTCAAAGACACTGTCAGTCACTCACACTCCCTTGCACTTAAGAAAAGCCACGCTTTTGTGTGCAGGATTGTGGAGAAGATAGACTGACGATGAGTTGTGCAAGTTCAAGTGTGGGATATATTTACTTATTATATAAGCTTATTATTCAAGAAAGTAATTGGTAACTGTTTCAGGGAAGTATAAGAAAACTGGTGAAAAGCCAGAAACATCTATAGCTTTTTTTGTTTGTTCTTTCTTCATTCTCTTAGGAGAAGGGGAGTACCTAAAAAAATCTGCCCCCCCTAAAAAAGTTACCTTGGGCCTCCCTGCACAGTTTTATGTATTCAAGGGCCCCTGTTAAATGCTGGGCCCCTGAATCTGCCAGGGTATAAATGCCCCCCTGACACCCTTGCATAGAGAAATTGGAAAATTTTGGAAAATAATATAAAGCGTGATTTGTTATATACTTCATGCAATGCTGGGGCAAAGATTGGACCCCCCCCATTTTAGTCTGTAAGCGAAGTTCTTGCCGTAATGCATTCGCTGTGTGCTGATGACACACCACCTGTTTTTCAGTGACGTGTCACAAAGCCTGTAATGGGTACTGCTGGGGTCCTGGAGAACACAAGTGCCAGATCTGTGAGTCTCCCGTCTTCCCTACTTCCCTCCTTCTCCACGCCTCCACTTGCTGTCCTCAACTTCCCGAGGAGATTAAAGCCACTCACGGCGTCTCCTAATTGCCCCCTGCAGTGACTAAGACGATCTGCGCCCCCCAGTGCAATGGCCGCTGTTTTGGGACGAAGCCCAACGAGTGCTGCCACATGGAGTGTGCAGGGGGGTGCACAGGGCCGCATGACACTGACTGCTTCGTGAGTCAGTCGCCGGGCTCATGCACACATCACACATACACACTGCTCGTGCACTTGCTCTCTGTATGCGCTCTGTACGCTCTCTAAATGCTCTCTGTATGTACTCTATGCGCACCCTGTACTCTGTCTGCACACTCTCTGTGCACTCTGTATGCTCTCTGTGTGCTCTCTGTACACTCTCGCTTTCAGTGCACTCCCTGTGTGGTCTCTCTACTCTTTCTGTTCTCTATACACTCTCTGTATGCTCTCTGTGCACTCTCTGCATGCTTTCTGTGTGCTCTCTGTACACCCACTCTCAGTGTGCTCTCTGTGCACTCTGTACGCTCTCTCTACACTGTCCACACGCTGTCTGCACGCTGAGTACACTCTGTGTACTCTCTGTATTCTCTCTGCACTTTCTGTATGCTCTCAGTACACTCTCTGTATGCTCTCTGTCCACTCTTTGTATGCTCTCTGTGTGCTCTCAGTACACTCTCTGTGCACTCTCTGTATGCTCTCAGTACACTCTCTGTATGCTCTCTGTACACTCTCTGTCCACTCTTTGTACGCTCTCAGTGCGCTCTCTGCACGCTGTCTGCACACTCTTTGTACGCTCTCTGTACTCTCTCTGCACACTCTTTATACATTCTCTGTATGCTTTCTATACTTTGTTTACACACTCTCCGTACTCTTTGTACACTCTTTGTACTTGTTTGCTCTCTGTGCACTCCGTATGCAGTCTGTATGCTCTCTGTGCACTCCGTATGCGGTCTGTATGCTCTCTGTGCACTCTATGCAGTCTGTATGCTCTCTGTGCACTCCGTATGCGGTCTGTATGCTCTCTGTGCACTCCGTATGCGGTGTGTATGCTCTCTGTGCACTCTATGCAGTCTGTATGCTCTCTGTGCACTCCGTATGCGGTCTGTATGCTCTCTGTGCACTCCGTATGCGGTCTGTATGCTCTCTGTGCACTCCGTATGTGGTCTGTATGCTCTCTGTGCACTCTATGCAGTCTGTATGCTCTCTGTGCATTCCGTATGCGGTCTGTATGCTCTCTGTGCACTCCGTATGCGGTCTGTATGCTCTCTGTGCACTCTGTATGCAGTCTGTATGCTCTCTCTGCACTCTATGCAGTCTGTATGCTCTCTGTGCACTCTGTATGCAGTCTGCATGCTCTCTGCACACTGTTGCTACAGTTCAATCAGGAACTCTTGAACAAAACAATATTTTCCACTCATGCCTGCATTTTATTGTATATGAAGAGCTGCTCATATAACAGCAAATAAGAACACTTAAAATGAAAAACATTTTTATGAATGAATCCATCCATTCATTTATTTTCATTTATATAAAAAGACACTGGTGGTGATTAAACACATTTTAAGCATCTGAAATGCAGACTTTTATAGGATAGGTGTAGTATGTTTGAAGTGTCTGGTATGTTACGTGTGGCGCGTGCCTAATGCCCCATCCCGCCCCTGCAGGCGTGCGGCCGCTTCAGTGATGGAGGCTCCTGCGTCCCACAATGTCCACAGACGCTCATTTACAACAAGCACACGTTCCAGCTAGAGCCCAACCCCAACGCCAAGTACCAGTACGGCTCCATCTGCGTATCCCAGTGTCCTAGTGAGTATTCAGAGCCACTCTGCCTTTAATGATGCGAATGTACTCTTTCGATGTCAACCCTGAGCTTGTCACGTGTTTGATTTCTGAATTGCTGATTGGTTGTTGCAAGAAGTTCACCAAATCTAATTATTAAAGGGGAACACATTCAAACAGATGCCCCACCCAACTTGTGTATCATGGATTGCCCATTCTCGCCTTTCTCTCCCAGCAAACTTTGTGGTAGACGGCAGCTCCTGTGTGAGCGGCTGCCCATCGGACAAGAAAGAGGTGGAGAAGAATGGGTTGAAACAATGTGAGCCCTGTGAAGGCCTATGTCCCAAAGGTACGGTCTCCCTATGCACATTCCCAACCAGGCACACCTTCCCTCCTGTCAGTCATGGAAATCTCATTCTTCTATAGGCTTATTAAACTCTTATGTACGTTCTTGCTGTAGTAGATGAGGACATGTATATTATACATGAAATATATTTCCGAACGCCAGTTCTCAATGACACAAAAATACCTTTTTAACTAAAGGTAATGATAATAATCAAAGCTGTATTGGATGTTGATGTGAGACATCATCCTTTAGGAACCCTCTTTGAATTCACCTTGAATCCAGTGATGTTCTCTGAAAATAGCAGACTCCGTCAGTTCTTACCCGGGCAGCTTATAAGCATTAGTTGGGAAACAAAACAAAAAAGACATATATAACATCAATTACTATTATTAAGCAAAATAATATCAGGGATTTTGATGACTGTCTTATTTGGCTCTGTAACCCCCCCGCCCCCACCTCCACCAGCCTGTGTGGGCACTGGTTCAAGTAACAGGCAGACCGTGGACGCCACGAATATCGACAGCTTCATCAACTGCACCAAGATCCAGGGCAGCCTGCACTTCCTCACCACAGGGATCATGGGGTGAGTCTCCTCCCTCCACAGTGGGCATCAGTACAGACACCCCCGCCCCCCACTCCCACGTTTACTTTTTAAAATGGTGTCTTCCAACAGTGACCCGTATCACAACATTTCGGCCCTAAACCCTGAAAAGCTGAAGGTGTTCCGCACCGTCCAAGAAATCACGGGTATGTGTATGCGGGCCGGGTTGTGCACGCATGTGTGTGTGTGTATGCGTGTGTGTGTGTGTGTAAGTGTGTGTCTATGGACGTCCTTCTTGACCTTGTCCCATCTCCCCACAGAAATCCTGAGCATCCAGTCATGGCCCCCAGTGCTCACTGACCTGTCAGTGTTCTCCAATCTCACCACCATCCAGGGCAGGGCACTCTACAAGTAAGGCTGAGGCCCTCAAGCCGCTGCCTGTCCCCTTCTTGTTCTCCTTCCCCTCACTCTGCCTCTCTCTCCTCATGTCCTACTCTGTTTGTGACCTCACCTTCATCCTCTGAAGTATCCATACCTGATCACCGGCTTGTCGACTGACGTTGTAAACCTGGGTCTCGCACATGTATTACGCTGACATTTAAATCTCTTTATTTTGTCCCCCTTCCCCCTCCCCCACCCCCAGCGGTGTCAGGTCTAAGAGGTATGCTGTAGTAGGATATCTACAATCTGTCTTTAGTCTGACTAACAGTACCCTGGGTATCTACACTGAAAGGCCTAGACTGCTCTCTTCCGGGACAGCTAACATGGTGGAGGGGTGTTAGCTTTGGTACACGGCTGTGAAATTGTTGGCTCACGTACATACAGTGCCCTCCACAATTATTGGCACTGCTTGTGAAGATTTTAAAAAAGGGTTAGAAAAAATGCACCATTTACTGAACTAGCTGAAAAAACACACTGAAAAAATGAGAAAAATCCAACCTTTCATTGAAATAAATTTATTCAAAGAAAAAAAATCCTTCATCAAGAA
>JAODLD010000094.1:1156567-1174101 GCA_026781065.1 Mormyrops boulengeri
AATGATACGGGCAGCAGCGTTCTGAACTAACTGAAGCTTGTGCAGGAGCAAGTAGGGAAGACCAGACAAAATAGCATGCTTCCTGATACAGGCCTCCAGGGGATATTCCACAAAACAGAATTTCTGAGTTAGCTGGATAGCTTAAGCCAAGCATGAAGGCTGTCCAATAGGAAGAGAGAAAAGTGACATTCCTATTGGACAATCCTTACATTTGATTTACGTTATCTGTCTAATGACAAAAATCTTGCTTTGTGGAATACCGCCTGGTCCCAGTCCCGTTTGTTAATGACCAGGCTGTGGCTTACAGGTGGCACTCTCCATCCTCTCTCCCTTGTGTAGCTTTGGCCGTCCCGTTCGAGGCTGAACTCCGCTCGGACCCTGTCGGAGTGCTCGGAGGGGCGTGGCACCCTTCTGGAGGCGGAGCTGGGCGACGATTTCTCCATGGCAATCAGCCGCTGCCGCACGGACAGCGCCTACATATCTGGGGCCCCGGAGACTCCCTCCCCCCAAACAGAAGGGGAGGAGGACCATAACGGATATGTGCTGCCAGGGGGGGCAGACAGCCTGGAGCGAGGTACCCTTAAGGCCCTATCTTCCATGCCTCAATGATTTTGCTATGTGGCTTGTGTGCTGTTTTTAATCTGTAGTGAGTCACGCATGTTCGTGTTTAGGAGTTTTAAGATTAATTAAAATGAAGGTAAACTTCATTGTTACCAGGGTGGAAATTCTTGTGCACACAGCAGCAAGTACATAGAGCACAGAAGAACATACATATAGTGCAGAACAGATAGACAGGGCTCATTACACCAAGGAGCTCTGAACAAGAATATTTCAGTTCCAAAGTGGATCACTGAAACCGCTTAATTCGGCTGCAAAATGGATTCAGTGCTGTAGGATATTTTATTGATCCATCTTTATTTTCTTGTTCTTTTTCTCAGAGGGTCTTCTGTTGCTCTCAGCTTCCCAAACCAATCAGGTCCCCCGACGGGGCTCCCGCTGTGCCTCTGCCTTGCTCGGGATGGCAGGAGATGGGGAACACTCTGAGGAGTATGAATACATGAACAATCAGGCCTGTCTGCTTCCTGGGCCCATCAGCCGTTCCGCTGATGATCTCGATGACGGATTACTGATGCATGGCAAAGGCAGGAGACAGCTCTCCGCGTTTCTCTCCCCGACCTGCAATGTAAGCATATCCCCAGCAGAGGGAGACACCGAGCAAGTTTGCAGAGAGCCTCACTTCTCAGACAGAAACGTTGCCAGGCGGCACAGGACACTGTCCATTGAGGGGGTAGCCTCCACAGCAGAGTTCCTGCCAATGAAAAGGAACAGAGGTGCAAGTGTCCCTGAAGCCGACCTTGGCAAAAGGGGGAAATGGCATCGAAGGCAGGAGCCAGAAGCTGTGGAATATGAATACATGGACATCTGTGATGTGGGGGCGGGCAGAAGTGAGAGCACGGCCGCATCCTTGAAGAGGAACAGCAGTACAACAGGAACAGAGGCAGGAGACAGGACACCCGTGGAGAATGGTGTAGAAGGACAGGATATTGCACAAGATAAGGATGAAGAGTACCTGTACATGAACGAACAGCCCAGACTGAGCAGAACCTTAAAAAGCAGGGGGAGCAGGGATCTGGATGGGTGTGAGTATGAAGAAATGGGTTCTGTAAGGATGGTGGGGGACCAGGTGGAATACCAGAACATCCACATGGAAGACAAGGGCTCTCTCAGGCCTAGGGACAGCCAGAGCTCGGAGCTGGGGGGGTTTGTGAAGGTGCGTGCTGGTGTGGGTGAACCCGGGACAGACCGGTCCTTTAACAATCCGAACTACTGGCACAGCAGAATGTTCCTGAAGCCGGACGCCGTGCGAACATAGTGCCAAAGAAATGGCCAAAAGGCGGGGGGGCGGGACTAAACCAGCAGCTTCTGTATTCTTCAGACACATCAGTTCAACCTGCAAGGCATTAAATGAAGGACACCAAAGATACTTGTGCTTTATTCATGCTTCTGAAGCTGATGAAGGACGCAGGGGAACACACAAATCAGACTTGCTGTTACGCACTGGTATCAGTCCCATGGGAACGTCAGCATGTGTGTTCTCATTTTCATCTGGTTCAGCAGGTTTTAATCACTAACTGGGACCGATGCATGTGCTATATGATGAAGTGCTTCACAGCATGAAAAGCTCAGGAGGAGCTCATGGCCAGTCCAAGTGGATGGTATGTTTTCCTAAATGAACAAATTGTAACATTCCGTTTTACACTTTTTGTAATTGCTTAATTCTATTGTATTTGAGGTTCTTATCATGATCGATAAATAAATTACTTTTCTATGGAATCAAAGCTCCTACACGTGTTTGGATTTTTCGGTTGTGAGTCGTGTGCTGCCTGTACAATTGGGAAAGTTCCTGGAGCCACATCTGCTGCCGTGACAGTAAGTTTTGTGTTTTACACTAGGGCTGTGAATTGATTAAAAAAACTCACTAATCTTTGATTAATCGTGATGAATCACACCTAAAATTGAAACTTACTTAATAAAAATTTTATTAAAAAAATTCATTACTGTAGCATATCAATTTTCTCTATTGAAATAAGTTTGAAGACAGACTTAAAATATATAACTTAATTGTCTAAACTGTCGATTTTTGCCTCTGGGGTTATCAGTTTTGTTATATTACCATTTATTCATGTAATTAACAAAAGCATTTCATTAATCCAGGGCAAGAGTCATGAAGAAGAGAAAAAAAAATCAAAGTAACCAAACACTGAGCAAAAATAAACGTCATACAAATGTATTTGTTTATTCTTTTTTGATTGGGATCACAAAAATAAACATACAAATATTAGTGCTATTTAATATTTGTTAATGTGCAAGTTGTCTTTAATGCAGTATTAAGTAATTCTGGTAAAATAAAAAACTGGGATCTACATGTTTTGGGTTGTGTGCCAACGAACCTCACTATTGTGTCTCTTTGACTGTGGAATCTTGTGTTTCTTGCAGTAACGTTTAAACTTTGCAGTGCTGTTAATCTAGCATTTTTAGTAATGGACAAAATACTATTAACGAATTTTCATGTTCCCGTGGGTCTTCTGTATCTTTTTTTCTTTTGCGATATGACCAAAATTTTCGGTGACATAAAAGAATGGGGCAAGAAGGAATTGCAGGGGGAGCACAAGTGAGGGGAAAAAGACTGAACTGTATAGGGGGTTGGAGCGGGAGGTAGGTCTATTTCGAAATTGCAACCTGCAGGAATAGTAAAAATGATGTAAACACATTATATACCTGTACACGTTATATAATGCTAACAAATTTAAATTATTAAATGTGTAAATAGGGCCACAGATAGTTTTTTTTGTGCACAGAATGTACATGTAACTCATTTACAATTAACTGATGCTTTTATCCAAAAAGGCCTACAATGGGGGCAAGAGGTACAATTTATGGGTGTTTCATGTGACTTGAACCCACAACCTTTGCATTGTTAGCAGAAGGTTGTATCTGTTGAGCTACAATATCTAGCAGGAAAAAAAATTCACGAAATGACTTGATGCAATGGTGGCATCCTGTGACAGTACCATACTCACACTGGGTTCTTCAGAACAACCAATTCTTTCACAAACCTGGCTGCATGTCTAGTTGCCTGATTTTATACACCTGGGGCAAGGAGTCTGAATGAAAAAGCTGAATTCAATGATTAAAAGGTATGTCCCAATATTTTTGTCCATTTAGTGTGTATTCAAACAGTTGGAAATGAAGCATGGCGTGAGACTAAAGCCATTTATCCGTGCCGACCGACTATTGCACTGCTATGGATAAAATTTGGTAAACGGAGAGGCTAACAACCAAAATCAAGGCAAACATTATTAAAGAATATTCAGAAAATCATCTCGTGCCCCACAGTTTAAAAATTACTCACCAAAGATCCACAAAAAAAGTTTGGAAGACAGGTCAGTGTACCCAAGATGGCAGTTGCAGGTTCTGGTTTCACTCTTGGCTGCCCTCTGCTGGTAGTTTCAATTTTGCCTTCCCTGGTCAATGAAACAAACAATGACAAATAGATTGATCCTGTTTACAAGGGTATGCCTCAATTCATCTAATCCTTCTGTTTTACTAAGCACAATTGCTTGCATTTTGTGATTTTTCTCAAAATCTGAACAAGTCCAGATCTTCACCCATACAATGTGCCTGTGAAGTATTGAAAAGATCAGCCAAACAATTTTTAAGTAATCACGTTGACAACACCAAGTGTCTGAGCTAGCCTTCTCTTTGATCTCACTGTTCAGTGCTGCTTCAGTTTTGCTCTGGCTTGTCTCAAAATTTTATCAGGTTCAGATCTTCAATCTTACAGCAAAAATCTGTCAAGTACTTTTTGAGTTATAGTGCTAATGGGATCAAATGTCTGAAACAACCCCTTTTCTTACCATTACTATGTAGTGTACTTCAGTACAAGGCAGGAAAAACCCAGTATGGGGTATCAACCCACCACTGCTGGGCACACTCATACACCATTTACACACATGGGCATTTTGGCAATGGAAATTAACTTCAGCATGTTTTTAGACTGTGGGGGCAAAGTGGAATACCCAGAGGAAACCCCACAATGACATAGAGAGAACATGCAAACTCCACATACATGGAGCCATAGAGGAGACCTGAACCCTTGACCAAAAAGTGGAAAGTAATCGTGTTAACCACAGCACCACCCCAATTATGATTATAATAATAATTGTAATAAAACAATTGGGATAATAATAATAATAATAATAATAATAATAATAATAATAATTAATTTTCATGCCACTCTCGGTTCCACGACTCAGGAGAACTTATGATAACATGAATACCGTTGCAAGCTTAAGAACTACAATCGTTCCCATGATGCCATGCTCCTTTTGGCGGTTGACTATCGCGACGCACCGTGCGTACACACGCTGTGGGCGTGACCAACTCTGGGCGGAGGAGGCTGGGCCGAAACAGCGGAGTTGAGCCTGCCTCTCCCGATTGATCCCGCGGCCGAAGCGTTGATAGAAAGTTGCTCGAGAGAACGATTCGGAAACATGTCCGACGACGAGCAGCAAGAGCAGACCATCGCCGAGGACTTGGTTGTTACCAAGTATAAGATGGGCGGCGACATCGCCAACCGTAAGTGAAAGCCAGCTGAGTTTGACCGGGAGGACGGTGGTGGCGTTTTCCCCGGTGCGAGGTGACCCGTAGGCGAGCAGCCGGACCCTGCCGCAGCCATGTGCCACGACGTGGGGGACGCACGGAGCCACCTAGCTGTGACGGCGCAAGGCGTGCAGGGCGCACACTGACGGCCATGCTCCTATTAGCCAGGTGGCGCTACCCGTGAGATCCGCCAGATATGCGCGTTATTGCCGGCGGGCTGGTAGAGGAGGCCGCCCGACTGGCGCTTGATCACCTGCACAGGCCGTCGCCGATCCGTTAGCTCCAGTGGGGCACAATAAGTTCGGTCGACGTCTGACTGCTACTTCATTGAAGCCGGGTTTAGTGCGGCCGGTTTTCGCCCTGCTAGTCGGCGGCCGTGCAGATGTGAACCCTGCCGGATTCGGCCGCAGAAATGGCGCTGAATAGCTCCCCAGGGCGACCGGCGGGACAGGAGCGTAACCCAGACGACATACTGCGCCGTCCATGCCACACATGATCCACTACTGGGCTTTCAGGCACATGGCGGTGAATAAGGTGCATCGGACTTCTGTAAGCGGCGTTAACCTGCAGCCTCGGGCTGAGGGAAGGGAGACACGTGGTTCAGCAGGGGTACACGCGGCCCCCACTGAGAGCGCGTTTGTTTCTCTGCTGCTTAAGTACTTTAAACGGCTAGATAATACAATTACCAGGAATGACACGAGGTCGCGTGACCCTAACCCACGCACATACACCCGGGATGGGTGGGGGTGGCGGGTTGTTAAGTTTAATCTCTCCCGGTAACGCTGGTGCTCACGTCATACCACTGAGAACATCCGAACTGTTCAGTATTCCTCATATCAAGTTATATTTAATGATCGCTTGCCTTTTCAAGAGCAAATTTTTTTTCTGTAACTTATCCATATAATTATGGAGATTTTGATCACATGACAGTTACTTTATTGTTGGTGTCTCGTGTACAGAGACGTGGGCCTTGATGGTGTTCTTGGGACCAGGTTTCCAGAATGCATTCCTCTGTCGTATCTTTAGGCAAAGTTTGTTACTCGAACTAGGTTATAACGAAGTATAGATGACTCTGGAGAATGTTACACGCCAGGTATGTTTTAATGTATATTAATAAATAGTGGAGTTTGGTTTGTACTTCGTATCATGAATACCATTAAATTTGAGTAGTTAAACGTTTTTTTCCGGTGGTTCTGACTTGTACCTTTGCTATTCCCGTCTAGAGGTCTTGCGTGCTGTGGTGGAGGCGGCCAAGGCTGGGGTGTCCGTGCTCAGTTTGTGCGAGAAGGGAGATTCCCTCATCATGGCTGAGACTGGGAAGGTCTTTAAGAAGGAGAAGGAGATGAAGAAAGGTGAGCAGCACACATGGGGATCTGGGTAATTATGGGATGGTTACATGTACGGGGTCCCTATGGCAACAGGTGCGCTTCTTTGTGGTGGAGAGCTGCTGTTTCTGGCTGTCTGCTCTAAATGCTTTGTAATACAATAACTTGGGCCTCTTTTTGGTGTCTGGTCCCCTCTGCAGGCATCGCCTTCCCCACCAGCGTGTCTGTCAATAACTCTGTATGCCACTTCTCCCCTTTGAAGAGCGACCCTGACTACGTGCTGAAGGATGGAGACTTGGTCAAAATGTAAGCACTCGTTTTACGCCCCCTTTTGGTCGTCACCTGAGCCACGAACTGTGTATGTGTTGATTCCAGTCGTCATGCATGACCTAGTCTTACAGTGTGCGTAGCTCTGTTTTCACATATTCTTACATTCGTCCACACGTTCCATGCTATTGCGTAGTCTGGGTCATCACAGTATACCAGAGGTCTTCAACTCTGGTCCTGGAGAGCTACTGTCCGTTAGGTTTTCTATCCTACCTGGCTTCTGATGAGCCACACCGGTTCCTGGTGTTTACCTGATAACAGGTGTGACTAATCAGAAGCCTGGTAGGATAGAAAACCTGCTGGACAATAGGTCTCCAGGACGGGATTTGGAGACCCCTGCGATACGCCACCACAGTGCAGATTTTAATACTTGTGCTGTTGATGGTGAGAAGGGTTATTAGTTTGGTATGTTGCATTTTAATTCTTTTCCAATCTAAGCAAGTTATTTAATAAAATTCACCATCCATTCAAGTGTCTGTAGCCATTGAATTGCACTAGGTGTCTGAAATGGCATAAAAAACTTCTCTCTCCCATTTTCTCTCCTCAGCGACCTCGGGGTCCACGTTGATGGATTTATCTCTAATGTGGCTCACAGTTTCATTGTTGGGGTGACCAAGGTAGGGCCACAGGGATTTGCGTGAGGGAGGGGCCTTCTCTGAATGGCCTGTCCCCACTGCTCCTGTTGCATTGTGGTCTGTACTTGCTTACATCTCCTAAATCATACCTTAATGCCTTTTCTGTAGGAAGCCCCGGTGACTGGCCGAAAAGCTGATGTGATTAAGGCAGCCTACCTCTGTGCAGAGGCTGCGCTGCGCCTGGTCAAACCTGGAAACCAGGTAGATTCAGGCCGGGATGCTGGGTAACTGTGTAGCCACCCGTGACTGGGATCTCTGTCCTGATTGTATGTTGTCCAGATTCTCTTTCTATGATTGTTTTTTATGTTGATTGCCTTTTTTTCCTTGTTTTTTTCCCCCAGAACACGCAGGTGACTGAGGCCTGGAACAAGATCGCCCAGTCTTTCAAGTGCACCCCCATCGAAGGTGTGTGTTGCAGAGTGCTGCCTTATCACAGACTAGGTACTGCAACTGCTTCATAAATACTGCCTGCTTTTCCCTTTTCCAGGAATGCTGTCCCATCAGCTCAAGCAGCATGTTATCGACGGCGAGAAGACCATTATTCAGAATCCTACAGACCAACAAAGGTGATGCAGGAGGGTTTGGCTTGAGACGGCTGCCGTGTAAATAGTACTGTAGGCCTGCTACTGCAGTTTCGTGTTGTTACTCTAATTAGCTGATTTTGCCATCCGTCTTCAGAAAGGACCACGAGAAGGCAGAGTTTGAGGTCCATGAAGTATATGCTATCGACGTCCTGATTAGCACCGGCGAGGGGAAGGTGAGGGACTGTGCACATCTTTCCATTCGCCATGACATGCAGACAGGGATGCTGAACCCTTTTTCCTCTGGCCGACTTCCCCAGGCACGAGATGGCGGGCAGCGAACCACCATCTACAAGCGCGACCCCACCAAGCAATATGGGCTGAAGATGAAGACATCTCGCGTGTTCTTCAGCGAGGTGGAGCGCCGGTTTGATGCCATGCCCTTCACCCTCCGGTACGCTCTCCTCATCATTACTCGGTCAGGTCCACCTCGCTCTCCCCTGCCCCAAAAATAGGTCTTGATTTGCCTTTGCTCTTACACCTCCCACCCCCCAGGGCATTTGAGGATGAGGGCAAGGCCAGGCTGGGTGTGGTGGAGTGTGCCAAGCATGAACTTCTGCAGCCCTTTAACGTGCTCCATGAGAAGGAAGGTGAGGTGCACTGCTGTGGCTACTAGGGGTCGCCGCCTTACTGTTGGAAGGAATGTCGCATCAAAAACAATAACTGTTTTTGGTCTCAAGCTGAAATATGAGTCTAAGATGTAGTTTGAGTTTGTTTAAAACCGCACGTAGAGTGTCTTGCAGGTAATTATTAACCAGGCATTTCCATTCAGGGTCACCTCACAACCGGCGCATTGTGTCTCAGGCTGGATTATCAGTTTTATGGGGCTTTTAAATGCAGCTTGATCATTTCAGTGCGGGAAGGGAGTCTTAGGTGTTTGTAGTATCATTCGTAGTGGTATCAGGAAACCCAATGTCACCATCATGCCTTTACTGAACAGCAGAGGGCAGAGCAGTCTCACAGTACTGAAGATCACGTAGATGTAGAAACGTTATGTGTGGCCAGGTGTTCCTCTGGGGGTGGGGGCTTCATTTCGTTAGGCCACCCCAGAAGGCATTTGGTGACTGGAGATACAGCCCTTGGTGTACAAGAAAGGGTCCGGAACGTTCTCCTCCTGAGAGGATGCTTAGCGTGATAATCATGCAGCAGTAATAGATGTGGTGGTGATGTAGGTGCCTGTACCATGTTGTTGTTGGTTCCATTAAAAATGTGTGACAGGCGTACACACATGGCATGATTCCTGGGCTTCTGAGGGACAGTGGATCTGGGGTGTTGGAAAGGTTGGTGATGTTAGGTGGCTTTGAACCTGACGTAAACTCAGGACTGATACTAGACAGAATTAAAATGGCTGGTATCACTGGGAGCTTAAATATCAGAATATATAATTTTCTTAACATACCTGAAATATGGAAAAGTTTTTGTTCCCCCACTTGCCATAAATTCAGGAAGCATACATTTGCCTAGATCCAACACAACCCTCATTTGGTCATTACCATAGAAGCAGGTGAAAAGCAGGCTGTCCCGAGGCCAGTACCATTCTATTCTGGGAAGCTGTGCTTTCATAAGTATTCATACTAATTTTGATTTTAATATGCTTCAGCATCTGCTTAGAACTGGGACAAGCTGACTGTTTGCTGTAGGACTCCTGCACTTTGTGTGACTGTCTTGCTGTGCATCTAGGAGAGTACGTGGCCCAGTTCAAGTTCACGGTGCTTCTGATGGCCAACGGGCCCCTGAGGATCACCAGTGGGCCCTTCGAACCCGAGCTCTACAAGTCTGAGCACGAGGTCCAGGACCCAGACCTGAAGGTGAGGACACGGGGCTCTACGTGGAGAGCCCGTTTGGAGCGGCCATCTGCCCTCACAGCGCTGTCATAACTTCCTAAAGGATAGTTTACACTTCTGCATAGAATCTATGCCACTGGTAGCCACACTTCTGCCTGATGCCTGTACTTGCTTTTCTGGGGAGGTGCGCATTAGGCTAGAGCATAGAGTACGTGGCTACGCTGCTACTTACTGCGTAGATTCCATGCAGAATTGTATAATATGCCGTAATGGGGGCAGAATTGAGGCTTCAGTGATGTTGGTGGGTGGGGATCCCTTACACTGTCAGTAACACCCTCTTTTAACCAATGCAACCAATAAAGGAAAGTGGGTTACGCCAGTCTAATTCAGTCCCACCTACCACACACTTCCTTCGGTATCTCTTACACCACTAAAGGCTGGTTTTCTTGATGAACATTGCAGTGTTCCTTTCTTTATAAATATTAAGGTTAAATGTGCTGTGGATGCTCTCCATGCCTTTCATACCAGTTGAATTATGAGCGTCTCTGGATTAATAGGTATCTCCGGTACCACATTTCAAAACGGGTTCACCATTTCCAAAACCTTCTCCCTTTCAGGCCTTGCTGCAGAGCTCGGCCAGTCGCAAGACGCAGAAGAAGAAGAAAAAGAAGGTATTGCTTTGTGAGCCCCCGCACTCGAAGCCAAGCCTTCGGTGGTATAAAGGCTTGACTTTAAACCTGGCCAGGTGCTCTCTTCTGCTCTGCTCTTCTTGTCTCCCTTTTCATTGCCTGATCTTCATCTTTCATCCCTCCCAGGCTTCCAAGAACGCAGAGAATGCTACCGGACAGCCGGCTGAGGAGAACGAGGCTGCGTAATCCACTGTGCCTCGCTCGCTCCCCTCTCACACAGACACACGCGTACTTTCCAAAGAACTGAGAAATCCTGTCTGCCCCATTGCAAAGTTCTTTAACCCTATTGCATTACATTTGTTAGCCACCGCTACATAATTAAGCTTGAGACAGTTTTCCTAAAATGTTCTTAAGCCTCTGACATCAGTCATTTTTCCTAATCAAATTTTATCAATAAAACAGATTTAAGTTACATTGCTTCTTTTTTTTTTTTTTGGTTCGTTAAAATCTTCCATGTCGCTGCGTTGCCTCCGCGATAAAGCAATGCTTTTGCAGTGAATGACAGTGTAATTGAACAACAAAACCTAAATTGTTTTTGTTTTTTTTTTTAAGAGGAAAAACAAAAAAAAAAACAAAACTTTTACACGTTCAACCCTATGCCATAAGTGCTTGAATTTAACTTGATGACTGAAACAATTTATAATCCAGAAAAAGACTAGTGATGTAAGACTTATGGAGAGCAGATGTCTCTAGCTTATAAAATTATGTTGCGGAAGGTGGCCCATGACATTTCGGGCATTGTGAATGCTGAAATTAATTGCCCTCACCCAAGACCACCACAGCAGCACGGAACCTCCGAAGGTGAACTACATGACGGGACTGTGACTTACTGCCATCAAACCCCTGACTAGACATTTCGTTCTGTTGATTGGGATCCCCCCCCCTCCTTTACTGAAACATGTTGACCAGTATCTGTCCCCTATCATTTTTTTAAAGGAATACCTCACTTGCTATCATTGTCTCAAATGTAACTATCATAAAGCCCCAGACTTTGTGAAATCCTATTGTGTTCTCTTTTCTTTGGACAGAAATACAGCATTTGTTAATGACATGCTCGTTTGCGAAATGGATTTTGTTTTATGCCTTTCCTTTTGGTGAATTTATGCGGATAATTTGTGTCGAGTGTCCAGTGTCCAGTGTCGTACCACAAACGCATGTATTTTCGCTCTAAAAGTCCTATAACCAGTAAATATCAGCCCTGCAAATGCATAATTTGGACATGGCACACTGTTGCTTTCAGACCTGTTTTCCACATCTGTTATGTATTAGTTAATAGAAATGCCACGGATTGACAACCCCCAGTATGTGATTCACATATAATTTACTAAAACCGACCAGTAGACAGAGATAATTGGCGTCACGCATGTTCATGCACATTTTCCAGTAAAGGTGGGGATTTATTACCTGTCCTATAGTGTCCAAGAAGTATATGGGATTAAATGAAGTAGAAATAAAAGCAACTGAGATTTAAGACCGCCTTGAATGAAATTCATGGTGTCTGGAATCGTGCGCAATTTCTTGGGTGTTTTCTCTTACCTCCGGTTTTCCCGTGTTCTGTACGGTAGAGCTTATTTAATGTCCTCCTCAAAAAAAACTAACATTTTATTTTTATTAGGGGAAATGGGCTTCTTTGAAGCTGCTGTGTCTTGGAAGATTTAAAAAAGTAACAACAACCCTATCTTTGTGTTTTGTTAGTTTTGTAGGTTCTTTTCGGTCTTGACTGACAATTGGAAAAGTAATAAACTTTTTAATAACAAAACTATCCTGCGTACATGTGTGGTTTATTTACTGGCAGAAACGGCGCATTATTAATGGTTTGGCCACTAGAAGTGAGTTGTGCGAGTGGTGGTTAGTGGTTACAAGATGAAGTGTGGGATGTTTACATTTTTTCGTGAGTTCAAGGCTGTCTGAATGGTAAAAAGAGGGATAGGTGTCAAACTGAAGACAATTAGTCTGTTAGTGTTTTTATCTATGAAGAATTATTACAACCAAATTAAAAGTAAGTAAAGAAATAGTAAATTACTTTGCTAATGTGAAAAAGTCTGAGATGATTATGGAAACCGGGTAGACAGAAGAGTGGGGTTATGTAAATCTTGTCGGTGAATTGTTTCTTGATCTTTGCAAACGTATGCAACCACACAATCGTGATAGTTGTATTCTGAAAGTTTAAAATAAGTTTCATATAATATCTAAGTAAATGCTAAACACATCGCTTTTTCCTGGTCAGGGTCACGGAGGTGCTGGAGCCCATTCAGGGCAGCATATAGAACACAACGGAGGGTTACGTCCCGGATAAGATATCAGATACCTGGTATAAGATACCTGTACGAGTCCAGGACTTTGAAAAGAGCAGGAAAGATTATGGCTGATTCCTCTCACCCTGGTCACAAACTCCTTCGGACTCTGGCAGAAGGTTGCGGTCCATTGGGACCAAAACGTCACGAAATATGGATAGTTTCTTCCCCATCGCAGCACGCCTCATTAATAAGGCCAGGAACACTTGCTCGAATATTGTTTCCTCATCCTAGTATAAGCTTGCACTCTCTTAAATATGTATATATTTCTCTCAGTTCCACTGCTATATCATACATACACATTCTTCTATCTATTTCTATTAGTATCTAATATATTAGTAGTGTCTGGCACCAACCACCAAAGCAAATTCCTTGTATGTGTGAACGTACTTGGCAATAAACTATTCTGATTCTGATTTAAAAGATTATTTCAAGTATTCTCCACGTGTTCCATGATGCGAACTACATTTCCCAGAATGCCCAATATCTGGCCATGTGACGTGCATCGCGCGTTAAAAGCTGTCGCCTGCAATAATTACGTCCTCTTGGAGTTGGTGCCATCTTAGGAAGGTGAGGGATTTATCCTGCTGCTAAACGTATCCGAAACAATCCAGTTAAATTAAGTGCCATCCATTGTATTTTTTAATCAAATTGCTTTTTTCCTTTACAGACCCATCTCCACGACATGCGAGCGAAGGTAAAATACGAGTTTTGTCGTGTATGGTTGTCCTTAAATGATTTCTCGTTAGCCTCAGGGGCTTTCGCTTACGATGTAGTACTTCTCACTTTTGTTTTAAATATTGCTACGTTTGAACTCCTAGCATTTGAACTAGCAAACGTGTAAGGTATATTTTGCGTGAATATGCCTCAACGTGATAGTCTTTCGAATGTATCTTGCGCTGTTTACCGGGGTCCCTGTACATTGATAGAGTAATGAAAGCGCCTCACCTGAGGCCGATCTGATTTACTGTAGGCCTTGCATTCGCCATTTCGAATATATATATGCGGCTTCGTGCATGTTCCGATTCCTTATCCGCGGACTAGTAGTCTGGGTCCGTTTCCGCGCTACCGTGGACCCGGAGCGTAGCTCTGTGTGTGCGGCCTGCCGCGCCATGCCAGTCCCCGCGTGCACCGTACGGTCGCACATGTATCAAATGGCCTTAAGTATTACAAGCATAAAGTTGTGTACTTCCTTGATGCCAAACTGAACTTCACACTTTATTGTTGTTAAAATGTGCAGCAGTGTCATCTAATTTAATGCTTTCTGTTTCAGTGGAGAAAGAAGCGTATGCGCAGGTAAGCAACCGATTTTCTATGCTGGGGAGGTGGTTTCCCCCCAAAATTTACGGTGGTGGATAAATTACCAGGGAGTTCCTGATAAATCAATAAAGGATTTATCATTGATGATCATTATGAAGAACTGGGATAGGCTCCAGACTTCTGTGTCTAGGTAGATAGGGGAATTAATGTTTAAGCAGTATATATTGTGTTGTGTTTTTTTTTTATTTTATTTTATTATTCATGTCATTTTTTTTTCTTTTCACTTCAATGTCTGCACTGGAGGAGTTGCTTTTCATCTCATTGTATATAATGACAATAAAAGGCATTCTCTCTCTCAGACTTACAACTGTAATCTTCAAAATGTTGTAGATTGCAGTTTGTGTTGCCACTATTAACTAGAAGTCATTTGTGAAGCTGCCTCTCTCTGGGTACCTGCTTAACCTCCTTTTCCTTGCAGGCTGAAGCGCAAAAGGAGAAAGATGAGGCAGAGGTCCAAGTAAACTGGCCCCTCCGTTGCAGCTGTGGCCTTCCTACCCCCATATCCTCGTGGTCTTCGTGGAGCCCAGCAGTGCCTGAACACTGCTGCTGACCGGCCGTGTGCCCCCCGTGGAATTCCAGGGGCCTTGGTGCCGTAATGCTGCATACCTGCGCAGAATGAGGACCATGGCGACCCACTGAAGGACCTGAGCGATGTGACTCGCCTTTTGCCACCCTGGACTCTGGCCAAATATTCATCACAGTTGCTTTGTATGGAAAAGTCCCAATAAAACGTTTTGGTTTGTGAACCATTTTGCATGTTTCTTTGTGATTTTATTTTTTCTCTTCCCCCCCCCCCCCCAAACGTCTTAATGTGGGAGTGGCATCTGTGCTGTCAAACAGTATAACAATTTGTACCCTTGTCACGGGCTGTACCCTCAAGGGTCTGCCAATTGTACCCTGGCTGTAAGTAATTGTACCTTTCGAAGTACAGAAATGGACTGTGAAGAATATCCACGAGGTACAAACATTAATTGGTACAAAATGTTCCTCAGTCTATTTTTCTGTATCTTAAGAGGTACATTTACCCATGTACAGACCCATTGACAAAAAAGTACAAATTGGTACTTTTTCTGACAATATAGTATATGTGACTCCCCTTGCAACCCCTTGGTTTTATTTTCAACTATTAAGCTTTAATGCTGAATAGTAACTGGGAGTTTTGGTGGTGTCCATTTTGTCACCGTGCTTGGCACTGTTGCCTCATGGTTCTGGAGACCAGGATTCATGTGTCAGCTCTGGCTCTGTACAAAATTTGCATATTCTACCTGCGTCATTGTCAGGTTTCTGGTGGGTTCTCCGGTATTCCCCCCACTGTTTTAAACATGTAGAGGTTGATTGGAGTTACCAAATTATCTGTAGGTGTGAATGGTGAGTGTGCCCTGAATTTGTGTTTGTGTACTGCCTTTTTCCTTCTCTTGTGTCTGTAGCTTCTGGGATAGTTTCCAGAGCCCTCTGACCCTGCATAGGATAAGTGGGTATTGTACTGGACTCATCAAATAAAGGTCTGAGTGCTGGTGATTTTCCAGCCTTCCTTTACGTTTGACCCAGTGTGAAGCCTCTGTAGCCCAATCAAAATCTGTAATTATCAAATTAACTACCTGGGAGAACTGAAAACAAGGCCTGGATTTGGAATCGAGGACCGGATTTGAAGAGCCCTGGTGATGAATGAGTGAAGTAGAATGTACATTGATTTCAATGATAACCCTGATGATTTCAGGTGGTGGTGGGGCAGGCCTGTGTGCTTTCAGAAGTTGCCGTTTCATGTCCGGGGAAGGCTTCTGATATATTTTTTTGATACTTAAGCTTGTAAGTAGAGTTTTGTTGGGCTGTGGCGGGAAAATGTGTTTGCACAGCATGGTACCCATGGAGCACCTGAGAACAGGAAGGCCCTCCAGCACATCATCAGAACAACCCAGAGGATCACTGGCTCACAGCTTCCTGCCCTGGAGGAACACTTCAGAACCCGCTGTAGCTGCAAAGCCAGGAACATCTGCAGTGATCCAACCCACCCTGGACACAACCTCTTCACACTTCTGCCATCTGGCAAGCATTACAGAGCCTTGACTGCCTTTTACCCTAAAGTTATCACACTGCTAAACACCCTGGGCCCACTCCCCAATCTCACAACAGCACCAAACTGAACTAAACTTATCCACTACACATGCACTTTAACTGTTGACTGTATGACAATGCCGCTTTCTCACATATCTCAGTACCTCCTTTGCGTTCCCTGTAATCCATTATACCGGGCAATATTTATGTTTGTGATAATTTCCTGCAATATCAACTGAGAGTTTTCTCAACTGCAGTAATTCATCTCCTCCAATAATTCATGTGCAATATTCCTCCTATACTTTTATACCATGTACTGTAATTGCTACGTGATATTTATTTGAATCTATATTCTTTTTTCCCCTAAAACTTTCTTTAGCTTGTACGGTCTTTATTGAGGCTTCTATAGAAGGATCCAAACGTCATCAAATTATACTTGTACAGCGGCAAATATTCAGCTCCTACTCCATTTTGCAATATGCAGTACCGGAGTGCAACGCATGGGGCAGCATATTTATCTTTATCTGTTACGGCGAACGACGCGGCCTTTGAGGTGTTTTTCTACGTCTTGCATAAAGAGCGTCGTTGGGTTGGAGGACCTCCAGTATAGTCTGTTTAGTGGGAGTGATGGTTACATTTGTTTAATAAATCTAATAATAATAATATATAATCATGCGCTCGCAAATGTAACTCTCGCCTCCCGTCTGAACGACCGGCGAGAGCCGCACAGCAGAGCGGTAAGACGGATTGTTGGATGTTTAAACCGCGGTCGGGTGAGGAGTAACCAGCGTGCGCCACCCGAGGTGCGGGCCCAGGTGTCGCCGCGGCGTCGGTGCTTTGTCGCTGACCGTTTTTTGTCCAGAAATAGCCCCCGGTGCCTAGGTGTTATTGATTTTATGATATTTTTTATCGGTGCGGTTAATGTTTGTGTGTTGTTTTCATTAAGGCGTCTTTCGTTGGTTAAGTGTAAATTGGTCGAATTCCATGCGTTCCTGAAACATCTCTCAAAGTATTTAGTCCCTTTTGTGTAGGTACTTACACCACCGTGGGACGTGTGTGTACACGGCAGTTTCTCGGAAGTGCCCGGTAAGCCTCTGATGTATTTTAATCCTCTCCGCAGGTGCTCGGAGCAGAGGTGACGAAGGTCCGTAGAGCTCCAGATTCGCAAGGGGAAACAACACAAGCGTGACTGGTTTCAGGAGCAGACAGGCGAACCGTAACCCACACTCACACATGTGTGCTGTGTGCCCCCCACACCGGGCCAAGCGCCATGCCTGACCGGGATAGTGCCTACCTGTCAGGCGGCGGTGGAGGAGGCAGCGGGGCTGGAGTTGGGCTTGGTGTGGGGGAGGAAGGGGCAGGGG
>JAODLD010000094.1:1174201-1197555 GCA_026781065.1 Mormyrops boulengeri
CAGGGGCAGGACTGGTTGGGGGGGCGGGAGAAGGCAGAGGTGCAAGCGGGGGAGGCGCTGGTGGTTGTGGAGGGGGAGGTGCTGGGGTTGGGGGCATGGGAGGAGGCGGAGCACTGGGGAATGGGACTAGCTGTGGGGCTGGGAGCAATGGCGGCCTGGGCTCAGGGATGGGCTTGGACGGCATCTGCCGGGACTTCCTGCGGAATGTGTGCAAGCGGGGAAAGCGCTGCCGCTTCCGGCACCCGGACTTCAGCGAGGTGCCCGACCTTGGCGTGCAGAAGAACGAGTTCATCTTCTGCCACGACTACCAGAACAAGGAGTGTGTGCGCTCCAACTGCCGCTTTGTGCACGGCTCCAAGGAGGACGAGGACTACTACAAGAAGACGGGCGAGCTGCCCCTGCGTCTGCGCGGGAAGGTGGCGGCTGGCCTGGGCCTCTCCCCCACGGACCTGCCGCTGAGCCGCGGGGAGGTGCCCATCTGCCGGGACTTTCTCAAGGGCGAGTGCCAGCGAGGGAATAAATGTAAATTCCGGCACGTCAAAAAGGACTATGAGTATGATCCGCCCCGAGGAGGCGTGGGGGGTGTCATGGGCACGGGAGTCAGCGGGATGGTGAGCGTGGGTGGTGTTGGGGGGGGTGGGGTAGGTGTGGGCGGTGGCATGTCAGGGTTGGTGGGTGGGGGCGGTAATATGATGGGCATGGGGTGCCCAAGTTTGGGCGGTTGCCGGGATCAAGGTGTGTCCGGCGGGGGGGTCGGCAGCGGCAGCAGCAGCCTGGGCGGCTGCATGTCCATAGGACCAGCGGGTCCACGACGTTTTGACAGGGGCCCATGCTCCGTGTACGACCCCCTGTTTGAGAGTGGCCTGTTTGAAGCCGGCGCCTTCGAGGCCCCTGTGGACCACACGGCCTTGCAGCTCAAGAGGCGCCGGCTGGAGGGGCTGCGTCTGGCAGACGGCGGCGGGGGCCACTACGAGCTAGGAGTCCAGGCTGCCCTCCCCCCTCGCCCCCTGGAGTACAGGTTTCTGGAAGAGGAGAATGCGCTGCTGAGGAAGAGAGTGGAGGAGCTGAAAAAACAGGTGACTTGATGGGGGGCTGTGTGTGTTTGTGAGACACTGAGTGAGCTGCTTGGTTCAGCCATAGAGACACAGAGCTCCAAGGATGAGATTTATACTACCATTCAAAAGTTTGGGGTCACTTGGAAATTCCCCATGGGCTAGCCTTCATTTCTCAGAACAAGAATAGATGGATCAGTTTCAAAAGAAAGTTCTTTATTTCTGTCCATTTTGGGCCTTTAATCAAACCCACAGATACTGATGCTCCAGATACTCAGCTAATCTAAAGACGGGCAGTTTCAGCTGTGCTGTCGTAATTTCAAAAGGGATTTCCAATAATCAAATTTGCCTTAAAATGACAAACACAATGTGCCATTGAAATACAGGAATGATGGCATACAGAGGCCCACCAATGTAGATATTACATTTTTAGTCATACACAGTAATCATTTACAAAATTAACAATGTCTACACTGTGTTTCTGTAATTTGTTAAAACAAGGAGATTTGTAAGGGACCCCAAACTTTTGAATGGGGCTGTATTTCCTGACAGGCATCTTATTTTTACCACTATTTCTTCCGTTTTTAATACAAGAAGTTTCTTATGAATATGCTTGGGTTTTCAGGTCTCAAACCTCATTGCCACCAACGAAGTTCTGTTGGAGCAAAATGCCCAGTTCCGCAGCCAGGCCAAGGTGATGACTCTGTCCTCCACCCCCACACCCTCCGAGCAGAGCCTGGCGCCCCCGGTGGGCTCCGTCAGCTCCTACAACCACGGCATCGCGCAGACCCACACCACGCTGAGCAGCGCCGGCCTGCAGCCGCGCCCCGTCACCCAGCAGGACCTGGTGGCCCCGGCAGGGGCCCCCACTGCGCCTCCGTCCAATGCCGCCCCACCCACCGCTCCCCACCTCAACCCTGAAATCACCCCACTCTCCGCAGCCTTGGCCCAGACTATAGCCCAAGGCATGGCCCCGCCGGTGTCCATGGCCCCCGTAGCCGTGTCTGTAGCCCCTGTGGCAGTGTCCATGGCCCAGCCCCTGCCTGGCATCACCATGAGTCATGCCACCACCCCCATGGTCTCGTACCCCATCGCCAGCCAGAGCATGAGAATCACCACCATCCCTCACTGACAGACCACTGCAACCAGCCCCTGGTTCACCTGGACTGGGGGAGCCGACAGACACTAGGAGAAGCCCCTCCCGTAGAAAAGCTGCAGGGTGGTGTGGCTGACGTGTCCAGACTTATGCCAGTGCAGCCTGACTGCTTCCCCATTCTAAGGGATTCTGGACCAGTGGCTCTTTTTCGGGAAGCACCAAAAGAGTGATTTACACAAAAAGTAGACGGGGAAGTAGAGGTTCACCGAGCCATTGAGCCTTTTAATATTTTTTCTGTTTTGTTTTATTGTTGATTTGCTCTAAAACACGGAATTTTGCACAGACGCGAAATAACCACATGGACATTCTTGCTTGCTGATATTGATATTGTTTGGTAGCAGGTTCAGTTTTACTCGATGCATAAAAAGATCTACAGACTTTTGTCATGTGGTGATAAATTGATGAAAAGTCTCTATTGTGAGGCTGCTGTATTTCTTGAAAACACGAGTTTTTCATACTTAAACTTGCTGTTCCTTGCACTCCTTTATGCACAGTGCCCCCTACACAGCAGCCTGGCACTAATCCAGTTACAGAGGAATCCTCTGCACACATAAACATATTCTGCCTGTTACAGGTATTTAAAAGGCTCAAGTTTCTGATACCGTGTTAAGTGATGTTTTTCAGTGATTTGTTTTTCAGCCTTGCAGAAGTAGTGAACCTCTTGCTTACAGGATATACATTTAAAACAGGGGAAAGTGCCATGGCTAATTCTGCTAGACATTTAGATCAAAGCGCAAATTTTACCACGGACATGGCATTTAAAAAGATAACATGTAAGCACTGTGTTTTATCTTTTTTTCTCAATCAACAAATGTGTGTCTATGCGTAGGTTGACGATCTCCCTGATTTAAAATCCATATTTTAAAACTAACTTCTGAAGAACCTTTAAAATCTATTTATTCTGGTTTACATGTGGTGATGACAAGTTTGCAATAGTATTTATAGCTCAGTGTTTTAAAATCAAGGTAATGAGTTGCAACAAAAACCCAAAGGGGATCAGATTTTTTAGCGGTGAATATTTGAATGCTGCCAGTTTTGCTAGCTGACGATCCGATCACCGAGGCCCCTGCCTTCAGCTTTCCCTTGATCTATATTGCACCCGACCCCCACAGCTCCCCTTAAAGGGGAGTGGCCAAAAGAGTGAGGTCGTGGATACAAGCGGCCGAAATGAGCTTCCTCCGCAGGGTGACTGGGCTCAGCCTTAGAGATAGAGTGAGGAGCTCAGACATTTGGGAGCTGCTGCTCCTCCGCATCTAAAGAAGCCAGCTGAGGTGGTTCAGGCATCTGTCTAGGATGCTTCTGGGATGGCTCCCTGGGGAGGTGTTTGGGGCATGTCCAACCGGGTGGAGGCCCTCGGGCAGACCTAGGACACATTCGGGCATGTCCAACCGGGTGGAGGCCCTCGGGCAGACCCCGGACACATTCGGGCATGTCCAACTGGGTGGAGGCCCTCGGGCAGACCCCGGACACATTCGGGCATGTTCAACCGGGTGGAGGCCCTCGGGCAGACCCAGGACACGTTGGAGAGATTATATCTCTCGGCTGGCTTGGGAATGCCTTGGTATTCCCCTGGAGGAGCCTTAGGACTTGGCTGGTGAGAGGGAGATCTGGGCATCCCTGCTTAGACTGCAGCCACCGACCCTGGAAAAGCAGCGGAAAACAGATGGATGAATATTTAAATGAAAGCATACATTTTTTAAAAGCATTTTTAATGTATTTTGTCGCTATAAAGCAGTGGTCCATAATGCTTAGGGACGTGCACTTGTAATTGAAAGATTGCTGGTTTGAATCCCCGACCAGCAAAGTACCACTGAGGTACCCTGATTAAGGTGCCACCCCCAAGCACTACTAACTGGGTACTGAATTTGCTGCCCCCTGCAATGTCACGATGTCACATATGGGTTAAATGCAGAGGACAGATTTCGTTGTGCACTGTGTGCTTTGGTGTGTCAACAATGACAACTAATCCCCCCCGACCTGATTTTGAAAGTAAGTCACTATAAAGTACTACCTGACAAAACAGCCTAAAGTAGTTTATTATTTTAATGGATGTTTTCAGGACAGTGCATTGATATTCAGTCTCCTTTTAATAAAACTCAATTTCCTTCTGCTTATTAAATGCAGTGTCATAGCAAGCCTAGTGCTTATTACCCCAGGAAGAAGGGACAGGAGACACCCTGCATATAATAGAATAATGGTACTTTATTGATCCTCAAGGGGACATTCTCTTTTTGCTGATCCAATCCTGCTCTCCATGCAACACACACTGAGGGGAGTGGGAGCCTGATGACTTTCCAATAACAGGAACAGAGACCTGAATCACTGAGCCACACGAAATCCCAGTACATGGTTCGCCACCCTTCCCACTGGGAATGAGACCATAAGGCACATGTCCACACACCAGCAATTTAGAGAGTACTTCATTTAACTACTCGTAATGGGGATTCTGGCCCTTCTCCAGGCGCTAGGCTCATTAAATGAGCCGTCTCTTTCAGCTCTTAAATGGCCCTTTGAGTGACACATAGGTTACATTTGCAAAATGAGTTCATTCTCTGCATTAACCTCCTTAAAGCCGTGCTCTGCATCACTTTCATTAGGAAAACATTTACATATGTACTGTCAGGAATTTAAATTTGTTCATTTGAAAACACAAGTAAGACAGTGTTGGATCTGCGTTCTTTACTGTCAGAAGTATAATACAGTATAACAATTTGAACAATTACAAAAAAAGCTTAGGTTTTTACACTAAATTTCAAATGTTAATAAATATTAATATTTAAGGCAGATTTGAAATGAGAAAAATGAACTGCCCCACATTTCTGAGTTGGCTTCTTCTCTCTGTGAAAATTTGTCCAGTCTTGGAGAAGACGCTCTCAGTTGGGACTGAGGTTGCAGCTACACACAATCTTGCTTTCGTAACTTCCGTAATTGGGGGTAGACTGCGGCCTTGCCCTTCGACCAGCTCAGAGGGTCAGCAAGCCTCTCCCAGAGGACTGAATTATATTCCATCCTGTGGAACTGTTATTTTACTATACTGTCATCATCATACCACCAGCATACCTTTCTGATTTCCACATTCCATCACTTACTTAAAGAGTTCCAGAACAGTGCATGCTTCCTGCACGACATCTCATTCTTCTTTTACCAGTAGGGAGCAGTGTGTGGACCAGCGGGCTAAGCCTTTGATTGGAAGGTTGCTGGTTTGATTGCATCCATTGATTCTCAAAAGTCACACAATCTTGTTTGGGTCTTGGAGATGGCAAACCCCTCCGCTGTTGCGGAGACATAAGCTTTTCTGCAGCTATAGTGTTCCTATGTAAGAATCCCACAATGGTCTTCACTTTCTCCACAGTGGTCTTCATCTCTTTAAGGACATCTTTCACAATCAAACTGATTGTGTGAGCTAGACGTGAGTGATGAGTCCACTTCAATGTCTGGATAGCTTTGATTATATTTGCTGCATTATCACTAACTCAACAAGTGACTTCGTCATCAACCTTCTGTATTGTTCATTGAAGTGGCAAGTAACTGATATAAATTAGGTGGTGGCTTTGGATGTCCAGCGGTCTATTGTCAGGCAAACCACAGACACATTTTCATCCCTTTCTTACAGTGAAGACCTTGCTTCACCATAGATTCCTGGAACGGATGTTGCTGAAGGGGGTTTCTAGATTGGCATGCCAGATGTTGAATTGAGAGCATGGCAATACTTCCTAAATCCCTTGTCCTCTACTATTGAGAATGGCTGCAGGTCATTGGCAATCATTTTTGCCAATATCTCACTAATCATCTTCTGTCTTGCGGGGGTCTAAGCCTTTGAGATAAAGTGCCTCATAGAAGTCTGGGAAGTTTTGAAATCTGTAATGACCCTGACAAGGCCAGTTAATTCTTCATGTTTTGTGGCTGCAGCAGGCCCCCCAGTTTGTGAATGTTGTAACAGTACTGTTGAATGCGCCATTGTTGATTGACTATGGAGATTATGAGTTGACCCTCCTCGGCGTAAAATTTTAAACTTAGAATTCTGTACTCAGCTTTTGCATTGCCGAAGTTGTTAAAATGTATCCAAATGCTGCTGTTTTGGACATACACTCATCATGTTGTCCTTGTTCAGTCATGTCGATATAACCGCAGCAGCTTAGACCAACTAGCCGGCTCTTACCGCCCATTTAAAGAGCGGACTCGTTCACCTGACTATTAACTACATGTTTGTGGTAAGACTGTGGTAGGAAAAATGCATTAACCTGAAGAGCATGGATGATTTTACCGGGGTGCAATTGCACCCCCTACTGGACAGACGAAATGCTATTTGATACGCATAATAAAGTCCATTAAATGAAATTATATTGTAAAGTTATGTTCGAAAATATGGCTTGTGTTAGTCATTTTAATGTGCAATAATAATTTTTGTAAATTAGTTTATTTATCTTTATTTATGTGTATTTCACCTAATGGTTGGGCTCTCTCACCTTTCACCACCTGGAAGAAAAGCTTAATGTCGCCTTTGCTGAAGAGAACATGAAAACAATAGTGACGCAGTCACACATGGCCAGCGACAGAAATCGAACTCTCAGCCCTGGAGATGAGAAGTGACAGTGCTGCTATTGAAACAGCATGCCACTCACGTGACAATAGTGGAAATTAAACTAACCAGTAAGTAGGCTACCGAGAAATTATTTTCTACACTCACTTTTTATGAAGCTATATCTGACCTCTGTAAATTTAGAAACAAGAGGAGAATTCAAATATTTAAGTACAACGATTCCACTTAAGTCAAATGTTTATGTGAACCTCCGTACATCGCAATCAGTTCTCCAAGCAGAATGTTTTTTTTTTTTACATTAACTATTCAGTATTATAATGATAACTGAGTAATCTGAATCGAAAATCAGGGAACACACCCTCTTCACTGCACATAAAAATTCAGTTTAGAGATATTAGTTCATCGGAACCACTTGCTCTTCAAACGTGAGAGTAAATTAACATGCATTCTGCACATAGTACATACGCTTTATTAGGCTCGGGAATCCTCCCCAGACATCACTTGAGTTTTCCTCTCTGATCATTTCTCTAACTGCTTTTATGGTAAAGTGAGATTGTCTGTCTTTGCAGCATTTACTGCGCATCTCTGTTAAGTATTCTTACTGGAAGACGACAATAGGCTGTTTCTAGTATTTCGGCCGTTATAAAACTCCTTGAACACCTTCGAAGTGGATGAGCTGGAGCCCTTTGCTGATTCTTACAGGCGTGGCATCGCAGCCAAAAAGCGCGGATCCGGAAGAAAAGATCCCGCTGTTCAGCGGCGCACAGTGTGCCAGTCTGCGCAGTAATACGCACTGGGCGTGTTTCCGCTGGGGTCCAGTAACGGGACGCGGTCGGAGGCTGTCAGCTAGAAGTCATTGCGCGAAGGTGTGCAGATGTTCAGTCTCTGAGTGCGAACCACACGTCCGTCCTCGACTCTTTCGCTCCTACTATGCTCGGCTCCTATGCCACGTTTTAAACTCGCACGCGTTTTGCGCTGCATGCCATTTTAAGCAGGAGCCCAGTGTTTTTTGGTACATCCGCCATCTGAGAAGAGTTTCGGCTGAGGTTGGTGGAGGAAAAAACCCACTACGATGCCTGGCGAGGAAGCAGGGGCGGCCGAGCGTAAAGGCTCCGAGTCCACGGACACGGTTCAGCCCGAGATGAGCGACACGAAAGTCGCAGAAGCGCAGCTCCCCGTTGCCAGCCGGTTCAACTTTAAGTCCGTCCTTTGGACCTTCGGGAGGTGTCTGTCCGCCCTGTTGCCCATGTACCTGGCTGGGTATTACAGGATAAGCACTGGCCTGCTAGTCTTCGGGCTGACCGTCTACACAGGCTGGAAACATGCTCGGGATGCGAAGGAGGCTCGACTGCGCTCCGCCATGCAGTCCCTGGAAGACGGACAGGAATCACAGGACGGAAAAGCCCTGCGCAGTTCGCAGCATTTCCCAGGATCGGTACGAGTCCAAAGCCGCATCGCTGCGTTTTTTTATGTCCAGTTATCACTCTGTGTATCCAGCCAAGGTGAATCATTGTGGTGCCGTTGAAGTACTTGCTTTTCAAACGCACTGCCACGAAAATGATTTTTGCAGTCATTTATTTAATGAAAGGAGCTGTTAATATGTATCGATTTGTGAATTTAGGCTTTTCCTGTGGTTTTTGTTTTACCTTTTAAATTAAATTGCAGTCTGCAAACGATGTAAATAAAATGAACTGCACAAGTTCTGTAAACCATCCATGTGAAAAAAGTAAAAGGCTTTGAAGATCTAGAATATGCCATCTAGGTTTGGACCAGAACATCATGTCTGTACAACCTAGTGCTAAAAAAGAGAAAAATTAAACAAATGAGCAGGGATATATTGACAAAACATTAATAAAACATTAATACGTGAATTAGTCATCCCTGTTATAGAAACTATTAATTATGCAATATGAAGGAAACACTTTTGTTATTAAAATGCAGCAAGCTACAGATGACAAACAAATTTTGAAATATTCCCGGTATACTCTAACAAGAGCGGGCTGGGTGACAAACACCCTATTAAATTAATCTTTGTCTATATTAGGCAATCCTAGATACAGGCCCTCAGGGAGAATTTGGAGGGGCGGGGGGAGTCAAACAAAGTGGAAGAAAAGAGAGTAAATAAATGGAAAGTGGCTGGATGTTAGGGAGGTTTTTGGAGCTGCTAGAGATGGTCATTATCAGTTGGCACGTGGAGCGCGGCACTGAGTGCTGTGAGTGAGATACCGCTTCTGCTTTTTGGCTGTGGCACTCCCGTCACCGTGAGGAGTCTGAAAAGGCACATGCTGAAGAGTAGTATGCTAACGCTGACTCATTGTGAAAGCAGCCATTCTCCTTCTGAAACCAACCTGCCCGCACAGGCGACCGGATCGCGTGCCGCTCCTGAGGCAGGGACGCTAACACCCCATCAGCATTTACATGTGTCTGCTCAGGGAATCTGCAGCTGCCAGTGAGGGCAGCGCTGCTGGGGTCTTTCACATGCACCTTGTTGTATTACAGGGTGTGTTGCTAAAAGTCTCTACCCACAATCCTTACAGAGGAAACAATGATGTTTAGTGTCTGAGTGTATCAGCTGACACACACTCAGTATTTGTATGTATGAACTATTTTCAGGTCATCTCTGATTGGTGTAACTATCTGATGTAAGGGGGAGAGGGGAGTTTTAGTTTTATAATAATAAAACACAATTTTAAAAGTATTCTGATTGGCCAGTGCCCATTTGGGGCCGGGGAGTGTGTCCAGATCAACAGAATGTGACAGCTTACTCATGTAACACTTTGTCTTATTATTTCTGCTTTTTTTTTCTTGATAGATTCATATTCCAGATTTGGAGAAAGTCGAGTGGCTGAACAAGGTACTGCATTGTTTTGGTCTGTCTGACGTCTGTATGCAATAATGCCAGTCCCTTCCTGAAGCATTGCCCAGTGTAAGGTTAATGACAGTCACCCTCATAGATTTGCTTTTCAACAAAACCCAGGCAACAAACGAAAATAAAGGACCTTGGTTTGTATATAGATTATACATATATACACACGAGTCAGAGGCACACAAACCCTTATCCCTGGTTGGGGTTGATATAGGGGTTGATATTTTCAGACCCAATCAGACCTTCAGTTGTCATTAAATGTAAGCAAAATTCACCCCATTCATATAACTAAGCACGGTGCTCGTGCTTCTGTTTAAGACCAGTGGCTGTGTGCCACACAGAGTTAAATGTTTGTGAAAAAGTATCGCTTCTGACGATCTTCAGCCCCCTATCGCCCTGGTATCCTATGACGACCACGGGACACAGGAATAACTTGCCAGGCTGCAGATTCCGCTGTATGTGAGAGACATTTCGTCTCCTTCTGGACTTAATCTGCGCCCGTGTCCTCCTTTTTGACTGTACGTTAAAGCATTAGCTACAGTAACCGTGTCTTAAGTTAATCCCAGTCTTAGTAATAACTACAGATCTGTGTTGGCCTGCCTGTCGTTGAGTGTAGGGAAAATAAGACGTTAAAAAAAGAACAATGATCTTGCATGACTGCAGCTAATGTTATTTCCAAAGAGCCAGTTGCCTGCTGCCTATTTTTGATCTGGGGTCTATGACTCACCACTCAGGCTCGCCAAACATTAACCAGCTGTGGTTTTCTAAATCAAGGAGTCTTTCCGGAATCTTCATCTGCACCATGTGCCTGGCTTAGCACAAGATGGCTTCCTGCCCCTAACCTGTGGGTCTGCCATTTAGGTGTCGATACAAAATGAGTTTCCGTTCTTCTCTTAAGACAAAAAGGACCACATCTTCTTCTTCTGCAGAGCTTGCATCAGTCTGCCTGACTGCACAGTTATTTTGTTTGCGCTGAGTCCTTTTTGCATGATTAATTTTGCATAAGCCAAGTTCGAGTTGCACAGTGATTGCACAAATGTTGCATTCCAAGTTCTAAGCAGCTACAAATTGTTACAGCAGTCAGACCAGCAGGAACTAGGCAGTTTTAGCATTTCAGCTAGTCCCCATTTTAGCATTTCAGCTAGTCCCCATTTTAGCATTTCAGCTAGTCCCCATTTTAGCATTTCAGGTAGCCTCCATATTGACATAACCGATACCCTAACTTTAGACATTACTAGTAGCCTACAATACTGCTAGTCTATATTTTAATATTACTGCTAGACATTTTACAATCAAGTATAAAACATAATGCTTATTTCTGGTGTCCTGTCCATGGTGTATGCTATATTTAGCTACCAGGGATAGGCACTAGATCGTCTTTATTGGATAAATGTTGTATCCATAATGCATGGTGAATTTAATAATACCGACTACATTCTTGTGTCGCTTGACGACAGGGATATGTGCTGAGAACATCATAGAGTGTACTTACACAAACCTCGATTGCCTACTACACACCTAGGCTGCAGTAAACTGTTTTTACTGTAGAAAGAGTACTCTCTAAAATAACGATGGTTAAAAAGTATGGTATAGTAAATGCATAAACCAGTAACATTGTTTATTATCTTAATCAAGTGTCATATAATGTACATACTTGTATGTGCTACACTTTTACACCAGCATCACCACAAACACGTGAGTAATGCAAAGCATTGCAGTGTTATAATGGTTACGGTGTCAGTAGGTGATAGGAATTTTTCAGTTCCATTATAAACTTATGGATGGGACCACTGTGATTTATGCGGTCTGTCGTCGATCGAAACGTCATGCAGCGCATGAGTGGAATTTAAAGAATCAGTGTTTGAGGAAGTCGTTAGTAGTGCTTGACATTTTTAAATGTCAAGCAAACATTTGCGGTCAGATCCCGAGTGCAGAGCAGGTTTCATGCCAGGTCAGTGATGTTCATCCCCCTGGAAGAGTCCATCAGGTGTTGTCTTAGCCAGACGTCGGTGTGGTCAGCGTATGTAGTATCACGATGCTTCGAAGGCGCCTCTCCAGTTCTCGTGGCTTCGCCCCCATGCAGGTCCTGCAGCAAGCCTGGCCGTTTGTGGGCCAGTACCTGGAGAAGCTGCTGGTGGAGAGCATCGCTCCCTCCATCCGCTCCACCAGCAGTCACCTGCAGAGTCTCAGCTTCACCAAGATTGACATGGGACGCAAGGTAACGTCATGCGCCGGCATACTCTAGGAGACAAAGTCTCAATGTTCTCAATGTTCCTGGGTTAGGGTGCTGCGCCTGTGGTCAGAAGTTCGGCAGAGTGATGTCACCATTGGGCTTCTGAGCAGAGGCCTTATAACCCAGTTGCTCCAGGGACTGTCTGACCCTGCTCTTTCAGAAATGTACATTGCTTTAAATGAACACATCTGCTAAATAAATACAGTTGTTATATTGGTAGTATGTTTAGTGATGGGATTGTCATGATTTGGTTTGTCACCTGTACGCACATTTCCTGTTTTGGCCTAATTGATGGTGAGATTGGTGTTTATTTGTTTCCATGGCGATGGTGGTCTGCAGCCTATGAAGGTAGTCGGTGTGAAGGTCCACACAGAGAATGACAAGGGGCAGATCCTGCTGGATCTCTATATCAAGTGAGTCTGCTCCTCTCACTCAGTTTACCTCAAATGCAAATATTGATCATATTGGACATGATTTCCGTAATAATTTCCCTTTTTGCATACAGTTATGTAGGAGATGTCGAGATTGATGTGGAAGTCAAGAGGTATTTCTGCAAAGCAGGAGTGAAGGGGATACAGGTATGGGGCTGCTTCTCGTCACGGCTTCGTCGCGGCTCGATGGGCTCCGGGCTCACTCTCTCTGCTTCTCCGCCACCAGCTTAAGGGCATGATGAGGGTGATCCTGGAGCCCCTGATTGGAGATGTTCCCATAGCTGCAGCGGTCACCATGTTCTTCATCAAAAGGCCCGTAAGTAGCTCACAGGGTCAGTCTAAATCCACCAACATGATGTTCTCTAATATGGCCGTGAGTCACCCTGCCCTCTGCTGGCTCCTGTCTTACCCAGAAATTGGACATCAACTGGACTGGCCTGACGAACCTACTGGACGTTCCAGGGCTAAAGTGAGTGGAGTGGAGTATTTGTAGCGATGGTCCCCAGCAGGACTGTAATTACCATTTATCGCTGACGTGATGTGAATTAGCCTCAGTAGAATCTTTTGGCCTTGCTGAGAATTAATTTTTTCTTCTCAATGCCTGATAAGATTCTGAATTCTTGGTTATCTAGCTAAAAATGCCTTGGCGCCTTATAAGGAGTATTCAGGTGGCATTGCAAATTCCCACGTAGCTGCTACAGGTTCTGTTTGACATGTTGCCACTTAAAATGTACAGCTAATGGCTTTATTAAATGGATGGTTATTCTCCTACTATCATTCTGTATGGTACGAGCAGCATGCCAGTATAAACACTAATTTTCAAGCTTAAAATGGGTGTGTCGATCGTTCACTGTAGTGTCATGTCGGACAAGATGATAATGGATGCCATCGCCTCGTTCCTGGTGCTGCCCAACCGTCTGACAGTGCCCCTGGTGGCTGGCCTGCCCATTGCTCAGCTGCGATCTCCCCTTCCAAGGGTAACGCCTTCGATATACGGACTGCCATGCCCATATTTTCTGCAGTAGCTTAGCAAGCAGGCTGATTTGATTGAGAAACTTAAAATGAATTGTGGTGTGTGGCTCAGCGGATTAGGATGCTGTGCCGGCCACCGTGAGGTTGTCAGTTCAGAATCAGATCCCGTGGCAACATAGTGATGTTACTGAAGGGCTCTTGAACAAGACTGCTGCTCCAGGAACTGGCTGGCCCGGCCTTCTCACTTCCACCTCTCTTGACTTGCCATGCTCAAGGACCTCTGCTAGATCCATTAGACTAAAACATATGTTGACATTGTGTGTACTGTTGGTCTTGTCCGCTTGCCTTCAAGCCGCCATCTTTGTTTGTGTTTAGGGTGTAGTGCGCATCCACCTTGTGGAAGCTCAGGATCTTGCTGCCAAAGACAGCTACGTGAAGGGGGTGACGGCGGGCATCTCAGACCCCTACGCTGTGCTCCGCGTGGGACCGCAGAGCTTTACCTCGCATCATGTGGACAACAACCTCAATCCTCAGTGGGGGGAGATGTTTGAGGTAGGATGGGGGGGCGGGCAGAGCATCGTGGACTGGAATGGGATCTATTAATGGAATGGGATATATTTCCTTTTTTGTGTGTATTACTAGATCATACGTGTGGTTTATGTAAATGTTTATTTTAATACGCTAATGACTTTCTTAATGAATGATTTAACACAGTGATGTTAAATCATCGCACCTGCGATGTCCATGCTGTGTGTCTGTCAGCACATCGGACATTTGTGCGTCGCAGTCATGCCGGCTCTGTGTGTGACTGTGTGTCAGGTGATTGTCCATGAGGTGCCTGGTCAGGAGTTGGAGGTGGAGGTGTATGACAAAGACCCAGACCAGGATGATTTCCTGGGGAGGTACTTGTCCCCTGTCTCCCATCTCTCATCACCACCATCAGGTCGTCACCATCATCATCACAGAAACACAGGACAATGGAATTTGTCTCCGCTTTTTCTCGCCCTTTGTTTTGAACCCTCCTCCCGTTCTGGTTGTCTGCAGGGTGACGATAGACCTTGGCATGGTGAAGCAGGCCCATGTTCTGGATGAGGTGCGTTTGGAGTCCGCCTTTGGGACGTGACCCATGAAGCAATTAGCAGATTTTAATATTGTTTTTAAAATTCTTAATCCTGTAGGTAGGATCTTATTTGTTTAAAATGATATTATTGTTATTACTTAGATGCCATCAAGTGGACGGTTGTGTTTCAGTTTCTAAGTTTATACTGGCTGACTGTATTCCACACCTTCTCCTTTCTGTCTCTGGCATTTCAGACCAGGAATCTTGTCTGGATATTTGGTACCACTTTACAATAAGGCTCCCTTTTGCCGCTTTTAAATGGTCGTAATTCATTAATAAAAACAAAACTGTGTTATAACTTGTTTAAAAATTGTCTGTTAATTATTTACAAAGTGTTACAACCTAATTAATAACCAGATTATAAACCATTCATAAACCCTTTATATGGGTAGCCTTATTGTAAAGTGGCACCGGATGTTTTGTCGATTTAAGCCTGATCTTGATTGGTTTCTTCATTATTTGCATCAGTTATTGGGGCATAAGTCAAATCAAACCGCACCATATAAAAAACACACTAAAAATGAAAATAATGTTGATATGTAAGGTATTGCTGTAATTATGTATGCTTTAAAAACTCCCCCTTCTCTTTCATTACAGTGGTTCCCACTGAAGGACATTGATACAGGGCGTCTCCATCTGAAAATGGAATGGCTCTCACTGCTGCCCTCTAGTGACAAGCTAGAGCAGGTTAGCGTACAGAAGACCTTCAGTGTGCTGCTGTGTTAAACTGGAGCCTGTTACGGACGCCACATCTCCTTGTTCTTGTTTCAGGTGATTGAGAGGAATAAGACAGTAGCTGTGAAAGCAAGCAACCGCCCCTCAGCTGCCATCCTGGCTGTGTACTTGGACCGCGCTGAGGAACTTCCTGTGAGTCATATACCTGCTTCCTGTTTCCATGGGACCCAGTCATTTCCTGTGGGTGCAGGGTGGGCTTTGGCCACTGCGCACAATAACAGCCCCATCCGCACTTTTGGGTGTGGTTTTTTGTGGGCATGTGGAAACCAATCCCGGCCAAGTGAAGCTGTACGGCTGTAAACTCCTCCCTCAAGAAGATCAGTGGTCTTCAGCTGCTTCTACTCACTTGCTCCTGCCAGTTGTCACGTTGCCATGGGATTTGACTGTTATCAGGACCGCAGGGAGGGGATCAGTGGGGCAGAAACAGCTGCGCATGCCCTCGGCCATGCCTCAGATGCTTGGAATTTCTGTCCTCCTTTTAGCCTTTGCTGTGTTGTTAACTGTTTTTCTGTTGGAAAAATGCATTGTAGATGAAGAAGGGCAACAAAGAGCCCAGCCCCTTGGTGCAGCTGTCTGTGCAGGGTGTCACTCGGGAGGGCAGGGTGAGTCGCATTGATCCGCTTGCTTTTTTTTGGGTTGTTTATGGTCTCAGATGCTTGCATTCTGTACACACAGTGCTATCAGATACACCAGTCTCCGCCTTTCACAGTTACTATCGTTCTGCTCTTGTCAGATGTGTGCTGAGACCACAAACCCCGTGTGGGAGGACGCCTTCACCTTCTTCCTTCACGTCCCCAACCAGCAGAACATCATCATCCAGGTATCACTTGGGTTTTGCCGGATGCTGCAAAGTCAACCGCTACCCAGTTGCTTTCCGTATGATTGATCAAGCGGCCAAACTTTGTGAGATCAATGTATTGATATTCGCAAATTTCACCTTGTTTGTTCTCATTGTCCTACTGCTGTCTTCAGCGAACGTGCTGTCCAATTTTCTGGGTCCAGAAAAGCCCCTCTGATGTTCTTCCTCTCAGGTGAAGGACAGTGACCGGGTCCAGTTGCTCGGCAGCCTGTCCATCCCTTTGTCCCGCCTGCTGGCCAACCATGACCTTTCTGTGGATGACTGGTTTCCGCTGGCTGATGCCAAGCCAACTAGTCGCATCTCCCTTCGGGCCGTCCTAAGGGTGAGGCCACTTTTACGTTATGGTTTACACCCATAGTGAGGTTCCTTAATGAATGAGAAATCAGATCTGCAGTCCTTGGTGGACAAAAGTGGTTTTGAATGTCCTGGATCTCTGCCAGAGGGCTACGCTAACAATGGTTCTTTCTTTCATCCACTCACCATTGTCTCAGTTATCAGGAGTCTCCAAATGCCACCCTCTTCTGTTTCCTAGGTGCTCTGGCTGGATGAGGAAGCCGCCCTCCATGCGCCGAAGCTCTGGGCCTCCGGTTCCCTTTCTGAGGGCGTGGCCGCGGAAAAACCCCAGAACACATCCCCTAGTGACGGCTTTGCTACCGAGGTAAGCGGCAGGCCGCAGGCGTGTGCACTCTGTTCGACGACGGTCTGCGGTCCACCGTACTGCATCACTCAGATGCTGCACTTTCCATCCTCTAGGGGGTGCTGCGGATTCATCTGGTGGAGGCGCGGAATCTGATCGCCAAGGATAATCTCATGGGCGGCATGGTGAAGGGGAAGAGCGATCCCTATGTGAAGACACGTGTCGGGGGAAAGACCTTCCGGAGTCATGTAGTCAACAAGAATCTGAACCCCACCTGGAACGAGCTATATGAGGTAGCGCCTGTCCAACCCACCTGCCCAGGGTACACTGCACACCCATTGCTGTTAAGAATGAGCTGAGGACACGGTCGGGGCCTATTTGCTGTGTTTCCAGGTGATTCTGACCCGAGTGCCGGGGCAGGAGGTCCAGTTTGATTTGTACGATGATGATGTTGGCACGGATGAATTCCTGGGAAGGTGGGTGAGCACTTTAATTTAGGTATATTTCGTGTTGGTTTTGAACTGTTATGGACGGCCTGGTTAATTATAATGTCCTCCTGTGTGGGCAGGTTTAAGGTCGGCTTGAGTGACATTATCCGCTCACAGCATGTTGACCAGGTGAGGGTGTGTCAGAAGGTGCTGTGATGGTGTCCATATATACGCAGTTTTTGTGGAGTATAGTTTGACACAGTATGGAGGATTGCCTTAGTGATGAATCGTTGCGTGTCTTTTCCTGTGGGGGTCTACTTCAGTGGTACACATTGAATGATGTGAAATCCGGCAGCGTCCACCTGGTCCTGGACTGGATGCCTACTGTTGTGGATCCTGCCCGGCTGGATGAGGTCAGACTAAGCTAAGCTCTCCATAATCCTTTATCTGCAATTGTGTGAAGAGAGGAGACTGAATGCTCTTACTGCATGCTCTGTGAATTTACCAAACCCTCAGGTCCTGAAGCTCCAAGCCCAGAAGACGTACCATAACAAGGCGGTGCCCTCAGCTGCCCTGCTCTTTGTGTATGCGGAGCGCGCCCACGCCCTGCCTGTAGGTACACCTTTCCGGAGTTCCCAGAATTCCCAAAGTTTGTTGTCTGCTTTTTGTCTGCTTTCTTTAGCTTTGATGAGTCAGATATATTTCTGTGGGTATGTGATCATATACATTAAGTATGAGATCGAACCAGCCAGCACTGTACAGTAAATATTAGGGAACTACAGTTTAATTGTGGGTTGCCTTTACGAGAAACGTGGTATTTTTTCTGCAAGGTGTTTTTGGTGTCTGTGGAGTACAAGTAAGGACATGCTTTGAAATATGTACCACTCGTTAATTCCTTTTTTTAAATGAGCATTCTTACCTGCTACTGCCGCTGGTAATTAAAATATTGAGGGTTAATTTTGAAAGCAATCCGAAGTAACTGGCGTTGAATTGATATGAAAAAGATGAAAAATTTAATTCTACTGGGTAACATTTTGGGGCTGTGGGGAGGGGCAGGGATGGGCAAGGACAAAAACACAGAGGCAAAGGCTGGTGGCCAAGCAGGAGCCCCTGTAAGATTGCTGGTGTTTATATTCCAAGATGGATCCTGCTAGACTGAGGAGGTGAAGGTTAGGAGAGAGGGAGGTGAGGGGGAGGGGAGGGTTACGTGAGAGGGAGGAGAGGGGGAGGAGAAGGGGAGGAGAGAGGGAGATGAGGGGAAGTGTGATGCTGGCTCATAAGCTGAGGGAAATTTAGAATTTTAAATAAAGAATTTTATTTAGTGATTAATTGTCATTGGTGACACACAACAACAAAATCCCATATGTGATATAGCAGGGGGCAGTTAATTCAGCGCCCGGGGAGCAGTGCTTGGGGGCTGTACCTTGCTCAGGGTACCTTGCTGGTCAGGGATTCAAACCTGCAATCTTTTAATTACAAGTGCGCATCCTTAACCATTAAGCCACCACTGGCCAGAATGGGACAAGGGGTGAGCTTCAGTTGCTCCATGAGTCGCTGGCTGTGAGTCTTTGGGATTCTATGGCAGCACCTGGGCTGATTACTCGATTCCAACCCCATATTTTTGAGGTTTGGGCCCTGGCTCACCATCTGCTCCAAACACGAAATCCTAACAGGCAGCCACTGTCCCGGGTGCTGCAGCGAGCGCATGACCACCTGTCCTGTTTGTGTCGGTGCATCCCAGTAACACTGCTGTGACACTGAAATTGGGCCTCTCTGCCTTCCAAAATTAGATAACTGTACCTTCAGATAGCAAAAATATTGTAGAATATCATTATTTACTCTACAATACGTTCCAGAAACGTACACCCTTAGGAATTAGGAGATTAATTAGCAGTCAGGTGCTTTTAATCACATCATCTTGACTGGCTGATCATCAGGAAGTGTGATTGTCTCTAACTGTGGAGTGTATAGGTTTGTCATTGCATCAGCAATTATTGCCGATTTTTTTTTCTGCTCATCAGGCTGGGAAAGGTTGTAAGGCCATTTCCTAACAGTCAGACAGCCATCATTCTGCAGCGAGAAGGATTATTTACTAATTGAGAACATGCAATACAACATTTAAATCTTTTTAAAGAGTTTGTGACTTTGTGATCAAAAACAAGCCTGACTTGTGGATGGGTGGTCAGGAAAAAGCCTCCTCCCCAAGAAGATCATGTCAGCACGGCTAAGATTTCAAAGATGCATCTGAAGGGATTTCAAGATTGACGATGAATCACCACAATGGCGCATAGCAACCGTCGGGCGCAGTGGAGGAGGGGTGATGTTTTGAGATTGTTTTGCAGCCAAGGCACTTGGCCTCCTCGTGGCCGTAAAGTCGACCTTGAGCTCCTTTTCTACAGCCTCTGCATTGTTCCTGTGCCTAATGTTAACAGTGTCATTGGAATTAACCTATTATGTCATCATTTGAGGGCTTCTGAGAAAAACAGAATTTAATGTAACAATTAGCAGATCTACTGGATGGGTGAAAACAATTTTGAAAAAGTCCAAGATAAAACCTCAACCTCACTGAGATCCTGTTCGGTATAATTCCTCTGTAACGTTACTGCCTTTATACCTGATATATTATATGATATGACAGACCTCAAAACTCCGATTTCCGGCCCCATCTGCAGCTTGCTCTCGCTTCCTGTTGTGCCACCAAACACCTGAGCTGCGTCAGTGTGTTAGACTAACTGCATTGTTGGCATTGCTCCATCTTGTGGGCTGTTCTGAGACCGAGGAAAAGGACAGAACGCAGGTGTCACTGGAGCAGGAGGGTGCACTGAACATATGAACACGCAAACTATGCGGACAGGAGTGACAGTTCACTTCATGATCACTGACTTTTGGAAGATATCAGAATCATGTCGGCATGTTTATGGGATTGGTAGTATAAAAGTATTAGATCTATAATCTGTTAAATGGCCGTAAATCATTCCTGCACAAAAAAAAACATTACAAAAAAGTGAATTTCGAGTGATGGCTTCCATTTCTCTGGAGGATCTCCGTAGATGCATAGGTAGGTCTCCCCACAACATCCAGTGACCATCTGACAGGTGCTCGTTAATAGTGGGGCCGTGGGATGGGCAGGTGGGGGGGCGGCTGCTGTTGGCACTATGTTGATACTGTTGTGTGGCCTCCTCCGTTCATTGTTTTGCTTCCCCTTCTTCTGCATCTTGTGAGCAGTTAAAGAAGAGTGGAAAGGAGCCAATGGCAGGCGTGGAGCTCATCCTGGGAGGAGTGTCCTACAAGACCAAGGTATGTCCCTCATGATTTTTGACTCTGCTCTCAAGTTTGGCAAACAGGTTAATGCGGTTGTCAAATCCAGTTTCTTCCAGCTTAGAACCTTTTCAGAACTTACACTGTTCCTCTCTTCAAGTAACCTTGAAATAGTCACACATACATTCATCTCCACAAGGCTTGATTATTGCAGCTACCTATATACTGGAATTAACCAGTTGTCCCTGGCACACTGTCAGCTTGTTCAGGATGATGCAACGAGGCTTCTCACAAGCTGAAAAGGGATGACATAATCCCCGTCCTTACCCAGACTGCCCCAGTCCACCATAGGATTGATTTTAAGATCTTCCTGTTTGTCTTTAAAGCCTTCAGTAGCTTAGCCCTCTCATATATGTCCCTACATAACCTCCAGGCTTCTCGGGTCATCGGACATGGGTCTTTTGGTAATCCCTTGCTTCAAACGGAAGCTATAAGGTGACCGTGCATTCTCAGTCACAGCACCCAGATTGCGGAACATTCTGGCTTGCAGATTGGCTCCCTCTGTTCATCTTTTTAAATCCCGTCTTAGAACACTTTTCCATTCTCCAGCATTTAAATCAGATTAAGTTTCTTATACTCCTTTTCGTAATTTTTTTTATTACTATTATTATCATAATTTTCTTTCTCTTTTCCTTTCTTTTTGGTGATCCTGTACAGCACTTTGGTCAACAAATGTTGTTTTTAATTCTGCTTTATAAATAAATGTGACATTTGACTTCTGCTGCTGTGGTCACTGGCCTCTGACTGCAAATAATAGGTCACTCTTTTCTGAAGACATTCAATATTAGGAATAGGAATGTATCTGTGGTGTGAAATTAGTCTATTAAAATCAGAATTTCATTTCAGGGTGCCATATTACTGTAGTAATTTTCAGATTAAATTTGTGTGATTGAAATCCAGAATTTATATTGCATCTATTTTAAATTTATATTGCATTTTAAAAAGATGTAATTCAGTATTAAACATGATATGTTCCAGTTTAATTTATTAAATTTATTTGTACCTTCGTTCACCTTCATTACAGACCATGAAATGATGTCATACTGTATGTAAGACAACTTTCTCAAGTGATTTCTATTCATCTGCTTTTCATCTTAAGGTGTGTGATCGTTCCACCTCTCCTAAGTGGAATGAGTCATTCTCCTTTCTTGTACGTGATCCCGCAGAAGATATCCTCACAGTGAAGGTGAGGCAGCATCTCACTCTTTTTTGGTGTCTATATGTACATATTTCCTCAAAACCGGTTTCTGGTCTTGATTGACCCACCTTATGTTACATGTGTTACATATTTCTGTTGTCAGCTTAAAGTTAGATGGTCAACACTGAGGAAACAGTGTGTGGTGACACTTGTGATATCAACAGTTTATTGATTAACAGCAAACTGAAATTAAATGCAGTGGTGTGAAATTTAACATACTGTATTTCCACTTACTGATGGTATTGCAAATTAACATTTCTCTCCAACATCTGTCTTTAAAGTGTTACTTCTCTGTTTTCCTGTTGGTTGATTATTTAAGAAATGTTAAGGGACTGTTTCATGGCCCCCAAACTATGGAACTCTCTTCCACAGTCTGTTCCTTCTGTTCCTTCAAATCTGAACTATAGACATTTCTCTTCCATGAACATTTCTCTATTGTCTCTTCCTCCTTTACTAATTACTGCCCCCTCCCAAAGCAACCTTGGGATTGTGAAAGGCGCTATATAAATGTAACATGATAATAATGATAATGTACTGGGTCTAGGATCGCCACCTTGTTGAAAGCAGCAGCTTTGGTTTCTTGGAATGTGAACTGGTAACCTTCCGGCCCTGCTCTGGGTCACATACGTGCAGGAAAATGGTGGAATAGTAATGAGTGTCTTCCTCTTGGAACAGCTTTCTCATAACTGGGGCCTGGCTCTGGGCTCGCTCTTTCTGCGAGTCAAAGATCTGCTATCGGTGCCAGGCCTGGTGCTGGACAGTTGGCTCAGTATTGATGGCGCCTCAGCTGACAGTGAGATTCTACTGAGGGCTGAACTGAAGGTGAGAATTTGGCTTCACGTAGCTACATGCACCGCAATCCCCTATGTGCCAAAGCCTGTGGTTAGAAGGTTCTGTTTTCTTTCATGGTTGTTGCAGACATTGTTACAAAGTAGGGAAAGCTGTAGCAAATTGGAAGGTTTGCTGGCTCCTAGCTGGATGCCACACAGAATGTACAGGGGAGGAACTGAACTCGAATACATTCTTTCCTGGATGTAGGACATATGGGGATTAATTGCTTTGGTCAATGACATTATACAGACATAATAGATCAGCACGTACAAACAAGACGAACAAGGCACCTTCACGCTCCATGCGTGGAATTTCTGACGAGCTGTAAAGTTGTGACCAGATTCTTATTGACACGCCATCACACCCCCAGCTCCTGTGTTCCGGTGCCGCAGATGGCAGTGGGGGGCAAGCAGATGTACCCAGCATGCCGGATACCCTCAGCTCGAAGACTAAGAGTGATGCCGTCGACCCAAACAAGGGGAAACTCCCCACAGCCAAAGAGGGGCTACAGCTGAAGTCAGGGGATTCTGGGTAACATATTATGCTGCTATGTCTCCATGGTAGGACAGCATTGGGGACATAGGAAAACTCAGGTTCACTCTGAGTTCCTCATTCTTCTGTGTGCTTTTAGGCATAAAGATACTGACTCTGTTAGTGCTGGGCCAGGGCATAAAGAAGGATTACCTGAGGACAGTGTGGGCAAAGGACCGTACCAGACTACCCCCAACTCCAACTTTGCTACTGAGGTAAGACTGAAGATCAGTATTTACCAAATCAGTAATGTAATATGTGTCTTGTTTAAACTCTACATACTATAAATGAATAGGGTTGATGTGCAGAAATGACGTTTCTCCTGTAGGGGGTGCTACGCATTCACCTGGTAGAGGCCCAGAATCTGATCGCGAAGGATAACCACATGGGGGGCATGGTGAAGGGGAAGAGTGACCCTTATGTCAAGATACATATTGGGACTGTGAA
>JAODLD010000094.1:1202881-1212887 GCA_026781065.1 Mormyrops boulengeri
TTTTATATGCACATTGTATTTCAACTCATCTTATAAAAGAACCTCCTGTCAAGTTCTCATCCAGACAAACTGCTGTGACATCAGCAAACTGGCTAACATTACCTGCGCTGGAGTGATATGATCTGTACTGATAGTTCTCCACCTTGCTCTGTGTTGCAGCTGTACCACACTGGGGATCAGCCCACTGGCTCGCTGGTTCTGCCTGTCAGAGAGCTGCTTTCAGAACCAGGGCTGGTACTGGACCGCTGGCTGAGTCTGGATGGGGTTCCCGCTGAGAGTCAGATACTGCTGAGGGCTGAGCTCAAGGTGAAGGCTCAGTAATGGCACTTTAAGGTTTGACTTATTGACATCACTACTGTGCGCTAAAGCTCTGTGTGAATTAATTCATATTTCGGCCAACAGATCTTAGATTCAAAGATACTCAAGGTTGCCCCAGTTCAAGCCGGTGCTCCTGCATCACCTGAGGAGGTGCAGCGAAGTCTAACTCCACCCAAAGACACAGTCAGCTTATCCAATCAGGGACTAATACATGAAGCTGAGGCTGCCAAGGGGTGAGTGAGATTTAGAGAAGCAGGTATGGATGGCTGTGGATTTAAAACAGTCACAGTAGGTTGGATGAAGGAGCCTTACTGCTGGTGACTGACTTTGACTTGATGATGAGCAGCACATATTAACGGTGGTGCCTGTGTATCTCTGTTATACTCAGGCCACATCCTGGTAGTGCACCAGTGTCTCCAAAACCTGAGAAGATCAAGGAGGAAAAGCATCTTGAGGTAGCATCTCCAGAGGCTAGTCAGTTATTAAGCAAATACTACATTAACTTTATAGACTCCTAATATAGCTGTATAAGAATGTAATCATAACAGATAAGTACAGTGGACCCTAACCTTTCTAACCCTAAATAAATTTCATTTGGACATCATGAAGCATTGAAAATGCTGTTATGGTTCCGAGGTTACAGATGAAGCTTAGTGCAGAGAACTGGCATCCGGCATTTTTGGAAGGATGAAACAGTGCAGATCGCTGAGTTACTGTTAACAGTTTTTATGAAGTACAAACATGTTTTTCTGTCCAAGACTGCAGTGGGAGGTGCAGATCAGACTGGCACAGTCAGTGTTCCTGCCAGCACCCCATCTGCCAAAGAGGTGGAGCAAACTGTAGTCCCACCCAAAGATACCATCACCCCACCCAGTCAGGAGGTGATACATAAAGCCGCCATTACCAAAGGGTGAGTCAGATTTGGAAACACAGGTGTTGGTCGTCATGGATTTCACTGATACTGTGAAGACAGTCACACCATGTTTATTGCAGCACATGTACAGATGGTACCTGACTGACACACACTGATGGATGGTGCCTGTCTTTGTTCCTGTTACACTTAGAGATGAGGGGCCACACCCTGCTAGGGCACCAGTGTCTCCTACACCTGAGAAGATCAAGGAAGGAGCACCAGTTAAGGTAGAACCTAAGGAAGTCTCCATTGTTCCCAGCTCAGTGTCCACCAAGCCCAGTCGGACATCTCCTGACCCCAGCTTTGCTAAAGAGGTGAGTCAACAACCCTGTCTACATCCATCCGCCTATTGATCAGGTGTCTGGAGCCTATCACTGTTCTTCAGTTGTGTTCAACATGTCATCAGTGCCGCCCCTCCCTACACGCAGAACTCGCGCTGTGCGTAGGGCCCCACGATTCATGGGGGGGCCCATTTTCTGCAAGGGGTCGCATTCTCTGCAAATGCGCAAAGGATGCGCATCGCTGCCGTGAGGCGCGCGTAGAGCACCAAGTCAGCCCAAGGCAGGAGAGAAAAAAGAGACGAGTAATCTGACACCGCAAGGTTGTAAACCTAATTGGCATTTCGTGATACAGTCATTTTGTAATGGGGGGGGGGCTCAAAATAAAATTCTGCGTAGGGCCCCAATTTGGCCAGGGGCGGCACTGCAAGTCATGCACCAAATAATTAATCAGTCTGTAATGCAGAATTGATGTATGGAGCTACATACAGAACCTGATGTGCCACTTTATTAGGGACACTGCCCGTTCATACAAGCAGTCAAACAGCAAAATATGCTGATGTGGTCAAGAGGTTTAGTTGTTGTTTAACTAGATATTATTTTATTTTCTCTTATAATGGGAAAGATACTTAATGTAAGGCATATTAAATGTGGAGTGATTTTTGAGATCGGATGTAGGAGTCCCAGCACGTCATAGAGCACTCACTTCCTGGGCTTTGCATGTACTGCAGTTTGTGCAGTTTACAGAGAATGGTGTGAATAACAGAAATCATCCAGTGAAATCATCCAGTGAAATCATGCAATGAGCGGCAGTTCTTTGGACGAAAATGCATGTTATCACTTGTTAATGAGAAGTCAAAGAATGGGCAGACTTGTTTAAGCTGATGGGAAGGCCGCAACCACTGAAGTAGACACTCAGACCGAACATGGTGGGAAGAAGCGCATTTCGGAAGGCACGGCACGTCAAAAACTTGAAGAGGACGACTTACACTAGCAGAAGACCACGTTGGATTATGGATACAATTTATCCTTGTTCCTGTGGCAACTTCCAGCAGAATAATGTGCCATGTCACAAAGTATACATCATCCCAGGGTGATTCCACAAACATGAAAGTGACTTTATTGTACTCCAATAAGCGTGACTGTGTCGGCAACATATTTTGGTGATCATTGTTGACACACCACAGCACACAACAACGAAATGTGTCCTCTGCATTTAACCCATATGTGACATTGTGACATAGCAGGGGGCAGCTAATTCAGTGCCCAGGGAGCAGTGCTTGGGGGCAGTACCTTGCTCAGGATACCTCAGTAGTATCTTGCTGGTCAGGGATTCGAACCAGCAATCTTTCAATTTCAATTTCAATTACAAGTGCGCATCCCTAACCATTGAGTCCACATTGAGTCAACATGGACCAAAATCCCTAGGAATAATCTCCAACGCAGATTTGAATCCATGTTGTAAAGAATTCAAGTTATTCTGGAGGCAAAGGGGGTCTTACCCAGTAGTAATTAGGTGTACCTAATAAAGCGGTCACTGTGTGCATTTGCATAATGATTCAGTAAAAATACTTTGTATTCTCTAGGGATTGCTACGTATTCACCTGGTGGAGGCCCAGAATTTGATGGCCATGGACGGTTTTATGGCTGGGGGGAAGAGTGACCCTTATGTCAAGATCTGTGTTGGGAATATCAAGTTCCGTAGTCATGTGATCAAGGAGAACCTCAACCCAACCTGGAATGAGTTGTATGAGGTATTACACAATTTTTTGCTTTGGGGTTCAGGATATTAGGGAATGATTTTAGGGAATGATTTAACATTGAATTTAAATTGACTGATTAATGCTCTAAAGACATTTCTTCTGATTTATTGAAAAGACTAAATTTACGATCTTAGTGTCAAGAGCATCACATGTTTATTATTCTTCTGTTAGTCATTGTCAGATTTTTGCAATTGCACTGCTGCCCCCTTGTGGTTAAAAAAAAAATTAGAAACATTTTTGAACATTATTAGCTAAGCAACGGTCTCCAGCCTTGTCAAAGTTAAAATTCTTTTACCCAGGTGGTCCTGACCAAAGCACTAGGACAGGAGATCCAGTTTGAGCTGTTTGACAAGGACCTGGATTCAGATGACTTCCTGGGGAGGTGAGATTGCTGGCTTTCAATCCTATTTTAGATGGTAGTACACCATAATAAATATAGCACACAGAATGATGACATTACAATTCATCTAGAATAAAAGTATGCCAAACATGTTATTAATATAATATAAATACAGTATATTGTAGTAGTCTTAAAGTTTGATATATTGTTATTAACACCTGACTGACACCACAGAGCAATGAAATCGTCTGCCTTTTTAATACTTATATACTTTTTAGTAAAAAAAATGTAATAGTTCATTTGATTGCTTTGCTTTAAAAGTATGTCAGTGCTGTTTCCTAGAGATATATTTCATTTGGCATCACTGTGTTTGCAGGTTAAAGGTCAGCCTGAGTGATATCATCAGCTCCCAGTACATTGATAAGGTGAGGTCTGCTTTAGTGTCAATGTGAACCTTGTTTATTTAGTGTGTGTCTGTGTGTGTGTGTGATTAGGTTTATATTACATTGTGGGGATCACATGACCATTTTTTAGATCCCCTCAAAGATCTGTGAATACTATCAAAAAAGTAAAAATGTCAAAAGTCTCGTATCTTGTTTTGTTACTTATGGTTAAGGTTAGGGCTGGGTTAGAGGTTAAGGTCATCATGTTGGGATTAGAGTTTTCTCCATAGAAATGAATGGAGAGTCCCCTCAAAGAAATAATTACAAACCTATGTGTGTGTGTGTGTGTGTGTGTGTGTGTGTGTGTGTGTTAACCATTTCACAATATTCTGCATGGTCCCGTGACAGTGGTACACGCTGAGTGACGTGAAGTCGGGCCGTATCCACCTGGTTCTGGAGTGGGTTTCCACTGTGTCAGACCCTGTCAGACTGGATCAGGTCAGTCTGATTCCCTGTCCAATGACTTTACCCATGCTTGAATAGCAGCTGTAGCAAATGCCTGCAGTTTGTATACAGCGTGTCTTAATAATGTTAAATTGCAGGTGCTGAGGTTCCAGGCCCAGCAGTCATACCAGAACAAGGCTGTACTCTCAGCTGCTCTGCTCTTTGTGTACGTAGACCGGGCCCACGACCTGCCGGTAAGTACACCTTCCCTCAGCTGGTTCCTGACTTTTTAGACGGTAGTCTTTCTGTTACCCACCAAAACCCGTTTTTAACACCTAAACCTCAGCTGAAGAAGAGTGGGAAGGAGCCTAAGGTGGGGGCAGAGCTAGACCTCGGAGAAACGTCCTACAAAACGAAGGTAAGACCCACCCTAGTGTGTTAAGTGACAGAAGTATGGACAAATCCTTAGAGGTATCAGCTAATAAGGAAACTGAGTTGACAGGCTGACTTTATGAAGGTCTCATACCTCTACATTCTTTATTGTGAAGGTGTGCGATCGGTCCACTTCACCACATTGGGGTGAAGGATTTTACTTCCTGCTCCATGACCCGAAAAAGGACACCCTCATCCTGAAGGTGAGCTGAATGTTAAAACAGCACTCATCTGTTTGCATTTATTTAGAGTAAAATTCTTTTGTTGTCGGAAATCAGCTTATGTGTGCTGTTGTCATGGCTGTATTGTTTGTAAACAGGTTAAGTAAAGAGTTAAAATACTCAATGATGATAGGTGTGCACCTTGCACTGTGTTGCAGCTGTACCACACTGGGGATCAGCCCACAGGCTCGCTGGTTCTGCCCGTCAGAGAGCTGCTTTCTGAACCAGGCCTGGTACTGGACCGCTGGCTGAGTCTGGATGGAGTCCCTGCTGAGAGTCAGATACTGCTGAGGGCTGAGCTTAAGGTGAAAGTCACAGCAACGGCATCACCTCCTGTTAAAATGAATCACGGGACTGAATCAGTCATAGACGGTTAATGCTCAGTAAGACTTACATAGAACGCTGAGTCATTAGTGCTTGTATACATACATCTTTGGACAACTTAACTATTCTCTGACATTGTCATACTGGAAAAAAAATCACAATGCATGGAAAAGTATCTTAAAAAGGTAACAGGGTATCAGAAAGACGTTATCAGAAGAGTGATGCTTTAACTTAAGGTGCAATTGATCCTTCCTGTTGATGTAGAATCTTATATAGCAAACAGCATGTTTCCACTCTCTGTTGGCTGCTAACAGACTCCTGGCCTGTGTGTACTGTGTTCTTGTGGCTGCTCTAGCATTGGATGTCAATGCCGGTGTCCATTCTTAGCTGGATCCACTGTGTTCTCCATCAGATTCTGGAGCCAAAGAAAGTGCAGGCTGGTGATAGAGGCCTACCCACGGTCTCCGACAGCACGCCGTCCGATGCCCCTGGGCACAGTGGGCAGGTCAAGCTGTCCCTCTCTTACCACAAGGATGACAAAAAGTTGCTCATCGCAGTTCATGCTTGCAGGTCTGTCTGAGTCAAGGTCTGCACTGTTCGTGGGATGTCATTGTGTTTGTGGGTGATTGAGTGGTCTGTATACCTGCGCAATCTGCCTCTACTTTCATGATTCTCTGAATCTGTATCCAGGCATCTGACAGGCTCCTCAGACCCCTATGTGTCCTTCATCCTGCTGCCAGACAAGAACAAGGCCACCAAAAGGAAAACCAGCATCAAGAAGAAAGACGCCAACCCTGAGTTCAATGAAAGGTCAGTCACCCGTCCCGAGACCTGGAGAAAGCTGGGGGAGACTATCTAACCCATGCTCTGTGCTTTTCCAATATCTAGGTTTGATTTTAATATTTCTATGGACGAAGCGCGACAAAAGCAGTTGGATTTGACAGTGAAAAACAGCACATCCTTCATGAGTCGTGAGAAAGAGGTGATTGGCAAGGTCAGTCTTCTATTACCCTACTCGTTTTGGTATCTCAGCATTGTGTTAAAATCACGATTCTGTTATCATTGAGCTTCCTGGGTAGTCTTTATTTAAAAGAAATAAATTTAGATGTGGAAGATCTCTCATCTTTAGGTGTGGAAGATCACATCATATAACAAGGAATTCCCATGTCAAAGTTTACTTTCACTTTTAATTAAAGGTGCCATAGAATGAAAACCTGACTTTATTTCAACATAGTTTAATAAGGAGCGTTCAGTACATGGAACTGACATATCGTGAATCTCAAGCACTGTTGTTCCCACTTTCAAATATAAATCCCACAAATGTAAAAGGAGGTGGTAAAATGGGCTGGTTCAGTAATCCTAGACTGTTACGTGCTACACCCCCAAACATAACACACACCAGCCCACTTTCAAACCCAGTGGACCTGCACAGCCTGTTCCAGGAAGCACTAAACCACAAAACTTACCACTTAGCAGCGTTCATTTCCAATCTCCGAGGACCTGGCTGTTCCTCAACATCTGATTCCTTTTCTGATACAGGCTCAGACACATAGGGTTGGATGCCTGAATGCTCCATGTTTCACTGCACCTGTAGTGATCAATTTACAGTCATGCGTCACTTAACGATGGGGATACATTCTGATAAATGCGTTGTTTGGCGATTTTGTCGGTATGAACATCATAGAATGTACTTACACAAACCTAGATGGTGTAGCATAATACGCACCTAGGCTACAGTAAACTTTCTTTTATATAAGTAGAAAGAGTACACTCTAAAATAGCAATAAAAAGTACGGTACAATAAATACATAAACCAATAACAAAGTTATAATCACTATCAAGTATTATGTACTGTACATAATTCTATTTGTTATACTTTTACACAACTGGAAGCACAAGGGTTTGTTTACATCACCATCACTACAGAAACGTGAGTAATGTGTAGCGCTATGACGTCACTAGGCCAGAGCAATTTTTCAGCTCTGTTATAATCTAATGGGACCACTGTTGTATATGTGGTCCATTGCTGACGAAAACATTATCATGTGGTACATGACTGTAGAGATGTTAGTTCTGTGTGAGGCGGTTCACTGGAATTCAGCCAATCAGAGCAGAGCACATCAGCATATTAATTTACTGACTGTTTCATTCTAGGGCCAAATAATAAGGTTGTAAATGGGCCTGTAAAACCACTTCTGGGCATTTTTTTGACCAAACCATTTCACATACCTTCTATATAAACATCAGAGAACAATTTAAAATACTGAAAAAAATTAAAATACTGAAAAAATATTGTACTTAATTCTGCAGGCAGTAGAGAGAAGGGCATCATCTAAATGAGCTGCAGTTACATTCCTCTCATCTGCAGTCCCTGTGACTGTCAGCACATCTCTGTGACAGCTGACCTTTGCTTGACTTTTCTAGGTGCAGATAGACCTGTCCTCTATTGACCTTGCCTCGGGGGTCACACAGTGGTAAGTCACATTGAGTCACAAATCAGTGTGTTTTCAAACAAAATGATATACCTTCAGTGGGACGGCGTATTGTGCTGGAAATAATATCTGCTAAATGGCAAATGTGATTTTAAAGCCTAAAAGTGCACTGGGGAATTGTGTCACTTTGGTAATGTACCTATGTATAACAGTGGAGTTTGAACAAAAGATCAGACTTTGTTTAAATCCAGCAACTGTTAAACCTGGTTCTTCTACAATAATACATTTAAAACTGTCAATGAGGGAAATCAGTGAATGTGAAATAGACTGTTTTTGGATATTGTTAATGTCCATAATGATATCAATCATTCCAATAATGTTTTTATGGCATTAACTGTAGCATGATTTTGAACTGTAATTTCTGTTATTTTCAGGTTTGATTTGAAAGAAGAAAGTTAGTCTACTGCTCCGCACATCTTACGCACAGCTCGTGTCCATTCCATGCATGTAAAGCCAAGGCTGACCGCTAATGTATCGCTGATATTTGCTGAAGTGTTAGCCCATAACCATAATGCAATGGTCTGTACCAACAGCAACACCCCTTCTGCCCACCACAGTCACTTTACAGACATGCTTTCCAATTGAATGTATATTTGTGTACCTCTCCCCAGTTAAGTTTTTTGCATCTGTGGAAGGATTAATATTCCCGAGAATTTTGTGCGAAGGATATATGTCACGAGGCCATAAAGAGTGGAACGCAGGAAGACAAAATGTCTGCTCCTAAAGTGGGTCAGACTTAAGTGAGACTGGTGAGTCCCTTCTCCTATGGTGGGAAGAACTACAGAACAACAACAACAACAACATTTATTTTTGTATAGCGCTTGTTCACAACATTGCATTGTCTCAAAGCGCTTAAGAGAAGAGGTGGGGAACCTTCAGAATGGTGAAGAATGGAAGATGTATGTATCAATAAATGCGAAGATAGTTAAAGTCAGTATAAGAAGACACAGAATGGGAAGGGAAAGTGGTGTTATGTTCGTGTACCTGTATGAGGTTGGGTTCAGGCTGTATGTGTGATGTTTGATCATCACTTGCCTTAACTGTTCTTAGTAAAATCTGTATTAATTGGTGGAATTCGTTTTATTCAGCAGACGTATTGCTGGATGTAGGTATTTTTTTATGATATGCAAAGAAATGCATTGATTTATGTTTTGCTGCGTACAAACAGGCTACTTTGAAGGGTGACTTAGACATCTTGTCTGTTACAGTTGACTATCAAAATTTACTGCTTTGATCTAAATGCTGCATGTTTACGCCATTTGTCCTCCAGACTTCTCCTGACAGGACAGGGACTGTGGCTTTGAGGTGCACAATCAGTCTTCTTTGCCATAAAAATCAGACCAAAGTTCAGATCAATCTTCGGTATTTTAAAGTAAAGTTTTTAAAGTTGTTATTTTTTTCAGCATATTACTGATCTGTTGCTGTTGAATTACCAAAACTTTGTTTTATTGTTTATTTTTCTGTTTCTTTATACCTTAAGTATTGAATGCATTTTATAATGGTTCAAATTATACAGTCGGAAGTATTTTATAAATTTTGTTGTTTATTGCCTTCGTGAAGCACTGTGATGTTAGCTTTGTCTAATATTTGTTGTTTTAAAGACTTCTCATTTACTGTAATTCTATGTGTCTGTTTGGGTTTATGTAGAAGCAAGCCTAGACAACAGAATCAGGGTTTGAAGTTACCCTGAATTCAGCTTTATTGCTAATTCATTGCAACTCACAAACATTTTAAACATGTATGCGCACAGAAAGTCTGCATTACTGCATATAAAATAAACACTGTTGGCATCGACTCCTCTGTGTTAGGCATCAGTTTTTTTCCACACTTATTACTGCCATTGTTTCTCATAATTACGACTGTTTGTGTACTGAACGGTAGTTTAAGTGTGTTAAACTACAATAAATTCGATTATATGTAGTACAGTTGTGTTCAGAATAGTAGCAATGTGTATAAAAAGTGAATAAAGCCCAAAGTCCTTATAATAGCTTTTATTTCTATACATGCAAATGCATTGGGAACACTGTACATTCTATTCCTAATCAAAACATGAAGAAAAATGATCAAATTTGTGTTAATCCTTTATAAAAATTTAAGA
>JAODLD010000094.1:1215513-1238909 GCA_026781065.1 Mormyrops boulengeri
AACACATGTCAAGACAGTATTTCTTTATATTTAAAACCACAGATAGCACTGTACCATGTAAATTGCACATACAGTCCCAGATAAATACAAAAATATAAATGTTATCCTGCACATTTTTTTTATAGAATGTTTACTGTCTGTACTTTGCCTGGTGTTGCATTGCACTGTTTTTGTATTTATGCACTTTGTTCCTTTACTGCTCCATGTAAATGGCTTTTGGGATCTTTTTATCTTTATAGGTACCCACTGATACTGCAATGGTCCAAGTCGACATCACTTGGCCTGATGAGGACGTTCCTGAGAAGTGGTCATTTAAACTACAGAGGGCCCTACAGACTATGTTCAACAAAGATCCTCTGAGCAAATGTGAGGTACACAGTGTACATGTCTTGGACAAACCACATTCTGTGATGGTGAAGATATCACCTGCATCAGGTGAGACACTACACTGTGCATTGTTAAAAAGGGATATTTATATAGTATTTTAAATAATTTTCTAGGACTTATTGCCTGCTAAAAAGAATGTTCTCCTTATTTGGTGTAAAAATGTTCAGTGATTAACCAGTGAGTGTTACTTTCTTCAGTCTTAAGCAGGCTGCTGGATATAAAATCAACAAAATTGACACTGAAGGAAGAGAATAAAACGATCAACGTATCTTTCTCCCAGCCTGGAAGCCCACTTAACAGCGGGGATCAGGTCGGTGTATCTGTGTTTCTGTATGACACCTCTGATTTGTCAGTGCTTGGAATGCGCCTGGTTCAGAGACAGTGTAATATCCCCAGGTAGGGATTATATAGCTAATATGACATGAATTTATTAATAAGGGCATAAGGTAGCCTGAACACTATAGCCCCAATTTATTATAGATTTGTTATAGATTATTATAACAATGATACTGGGACATGAAATGATCAGCTGCCTGTGCTTCACATAATTGATGATTGATTTTTGTTTGAAGAAAGATTGTACTTTTTATTTATATTTTGCAAACTGCAGACCCAAAATTAAGTCCCCGTTCCCAGCTGCTGTTCTCGTTCAGCAGCGAGCTTCCGCTTTCCCCGTCTTCTGACATCATTATACCGCTTTTGGTGCTGCGCGCATGATCTGGTGGTGCCAGAAAACAAGGACGCGGTCGCTGCTACCTCATTCCACACCTGCTTCATTTGAAAGGCTTGGTGGAACGGTGACTCCCGTAGATGATGTGCTCGCGCCTTTTCATCTCGCACACGAGCACGTCCATTTCCTCGGCCGAAAAGAAATCTTGTTTGCCGGGCAAGCATGCCATTGTAGTAGCAATCCGCAGTAGATCTTGCAGTTATGCATCTTAAGATTGGTTCATTGCATGTTACACCCAAAACACACCTCTGAATATAAGTAAGAGCGTTAGGACAACCCTTTTCCCGCCTTGCGCTGGCGCAAAGTCTTTTTTTTTTTGCTGTCAAAATAGCGAAATGGATTTGGACATGGCCGTAACTGTTAGTTCTGCTTTGTGCTTTACGCCTTGTGTTGGATCGTCCAAATGGAGCCCAATGCGTTACTAAAGACCCGAACACTCCTGACCAAAGTCACATAGTTTCTGATCAATAAGAGCCATAAATGGAAACTACCTTCGGTCCAGTTTAGAGCAAAACAATGAACTATGTTCTTGGGGGAAAGAAAAGGGACTGGTAAAAATTTCCTAGCATTTATGTTCAGATAAATTCACGTAAAGAAGAAAGTAAGTGTGGGTGACATTTCTAAAATTTCATCAGTGGGTGACATTTTCCAAGGTTAAATTTTGTTGCAGACTTTCCTGCCTTTACAGTACAAAGTGCGATATACTTTGGATATGTGACTGGTGGTCTTTTTATTTCCTTGTTTAGAAAAAATTGCCAGTGCTGCCCAGTGCACCAGAATATCCCAGAGACTCCAACACACAAGACCAGGGTGCCATCAAGAAAAAGCCTAAAGAACACCAAGCAGCGAACGGTACACTCTCCAGTGCAGGCCCCATTGGGAATACTTAGAACACATATTGTTAACAAATGCCATATTAAGTTACTATACACAATACAGTACACTTTTTTTTATTATATCCTTGTTGCAGAATGGTGGGCGAAAAAATTATGAAATGCATTATGGGAAACTGCAGTTAGCCATGTGACACATGTCATGTTATACAAAGTAAACAACTGACACTCAGCAAAAATATCTGGTTTGGAAGTCAGAGTCGGGGATACGGAAAAGGCTGTTACAACCCCATAGTAATATGAATCATAAATGACATTACTCTAAAAGTCTGTTACCGGAAAAGAAACAGGAAGAGCCTTTATCACATCTGTCTCTGTATTCAGTTGTTTCTCCTTTTAGAAGCGTCCATTTTTTCAGCTGGAACTGCTTTCATTTTCGTTTCTGTTCGTTCGCTGCGTAGTGCCTGGCACTACTTCAGTTTAATTTGAAAGTGAATGGGAAAGACACATATACCTTATATTGATAACTTTGAAAACCTTTTAAAAATTAATTTTATTGCACATGAAACTTGCAGCTTGCTTTCTTGCTACTTCAAAAGTAAAACAAACGTGATTTTCTTGCGTACAAATATATTTCTTTGTTTATTCAAATACAGGTTAAATGTCTGCATCTTGAGAATAGCAGTGTTTATAATATTTAGGTTAATTGCCACATTTTGTCAGTCACTCGAGTTTTAACAGTATGTGTCTTGTCACTGTGTTTGCTGTTGTAACTGTGTCGATTATCAATCTGATGTGACACGACCAGGTGAAATGCTAAAGAAGCATCAGGATAGCAACATGGCAGAATCAGGTTTCAACGGGGCTACCCAGACAAAGATGGAGGTGGATGACGATCAGGGGAAGGTAAGGAGACACAGACCATGGACTTTCCCTAGTGCACAGTGCCTTGGCCAATGAAAACCTGCAGTACAGGATAAGATTCATAGATCACTTGGATCCTATGAGCATCTCGTCTTCATTTACTTCATTTCCCTCTAACTTTTAAATACTTTCCCTGACTGCTACGGTGTGGAGCAGGAATGCTTTCCTTCTTTATCTAGCTGCTGGTATATTTGTTTCCAATCACGGGCGGCAGAACCTGTAAGGCTGCATCGGCGTTTACCGACACCTACAGGTAGCAGGATGTGCTGAACCTGCGTGGTTTGTCTTCTCATGCGCTGAAGCTTGAAACCCCAGATTCCAAAGGCAAAAGGAGTAATTAAGTAAGCAGAAAACAAAATGCTGTTTAGCATCTGTGCCAGGATGACACTCAGTCTACTGGGGGCCTAACCAGATACGTCAGACTGTACTGCCAGGCTGGGCTGAGGGTCCACTGTTTCTCATTCAGACCCATTTCCACCTGATTTACTGGTCCAGTTGGTATCTCCAGAATACATGCCAGCATAGCTGCATTTTTACACCAAAATGGGAAAAGATCAGGGGTGCGTTTCCCGAAACCTTAACGCTATGTTGTTCGTAATTTCTACCTTAAGTTGTCTCTCAACTCTGTGACTTGCTTCCCGTAACCTTCATAGTTAAGTATATCTTCCGTAAGATATTCTTTTGCAAGGTTGGTCCGAGCCTCTTGGCCGTCCCTTATCGCCGTTGTCAGTTCGTTCTGCTCATTTCAAATTCAAATTTTGTCACATGCATCATCATACATAGTACAACCTGCTCCAAGGAAATGTAGATAAAAACGCTTTAAAACTATATAAAAAGAGATGAAAGGGATTAGATATAGTACTACCTATACTATATACAGGGATGTACAAAATATATATCTGCTATGTACATATATTGCACTATAAAATAACATTGAACATGGAGTTTACGATGGAATGGCATAGAAGTAGAAGTATGGAGTGCATAATATAATATAGCCCACAGTGTTATGCATTGGAGGGGAAGAGTGAAGGGTCGATGATGTCACTCCATCACTGTCATTTAAAATAAGACTTTAAAACAACGTTAAGGGTAGAGTTTCATAATCAAACATTGCTTAACTAAAAAATAACTGATCCATGTGATAAAAATATTTTATCAGATACATGACTACAGTCTTCATTAGATCTTGTCCTTGCGCTTTGAATGCACAGTGAATTGTCCTGAGTAACATGCGGATTCATAATGAAAGATAAGGAACGTGCTGTTGATTATGTATTTATTAATATATATTGGGGTAGATGCGCTCCCCCTATTTCCGACCCCCCTGGATGCACATGCCTCTCTAAATGTGCCAAAGTCACATTATATCAAAGCTTTAGTTTTTTTTTTAGTCGACTCTGCAGGTTCATTTACTCATTTCTCTAATATTTCCCCCCAAAAAGCCCCCTGGAATAGTCCTTAGTAGTCAGAACTGAAGCACATAGACATTCTCTTTTAAGACAGCAACACAACTTTTCTTTCGGATATTGGGACATTGTTTGCCCCTATGCCGATGACATGCACACATATTGGTGCATGCCGGTATTTTTTGTAGAACATATAAAAATAAAATGGTAATACTACAATCTGGGGAGGTGGGTTGGTGCACCCAATCAGCAAAAATCATATTTCCGGTTAATTGATTCAGTTTAACTTTGTATTTTATTTTTAGCTTCTCCCCAGTTTTAATTAGTCCAATATTTTGAAGGATTCCTGCTGTATTACATTTATAAAGAACCCCACTTTATTTCATGCGGCAGTCAAGCAATTGCTGCATGGATAGAAAAATCAATTATCAAGCCATTGATGTCAACCAGTCAGGTGATCCAGCACCTATTAAGGTCGTACTTAAGAAGCTCTCCCTTAAACAACCAAATTTTTTGGGAAACACGTAGGAAAAGAAATAACTTTCATAAGATATATCTTTGGAGTTTTTGTGAGATGCTAAGAGTCACCGTTATCAGGAAACCCACCCAAGAATGAGAGCTAATCTGATAATTAAAGGCTGATGCTGGTGCTGGCAGCGGTAGGAGACAAGCGGGAGAGCTCCGTGCTGGGCTGTCCTACAGGGCGCCACAGGCATCCCATAGTGAGAACCATCTCTACGCCCAGAGATGCCACCCCCCATCACAGCTGACACAGCAGTCTGCTGGGGAAGAAGCATCACTTTTGGCAACGGTGAATGAATCCATGAACACAGGAAGGCCAGCTGGATCATGGGACTGACCTGAGGGACACGGTGGAGAAGAGGATGGTGGCTGGAAGTTGGAGGATATCATGAACTGTTCTGACCATCCAGCCTGTGAGATGCTATCTTGGTGCCCCGTTAGCCTCCAGCTTATTGCACCACGGTGCACTAAGAAGCGATACTAGGGATCCATCCTACCGGCTGCAGCACCTCCTCCCGACATGCCAGCCCCCCCCAGGCATAACGCGCGTCAAGACAGTATTTATATTTTAAAAGACAGATAGCACTGTACTTAACTATGTAAGTTGCACATATACTCCCAGATAAATATCAAAAATATAAATGTGATCCTGCACATTTTTTTTATAGAATGTTTACTGTCTGCACTTTGCCTGGTGTTACATTGCACTGTGTTTGTATCTGTGCACTTTGTTCCTTTACTGCTGCATGTAAATGGTTTTTGAGATCTTTTTATCTTTATAGGTACCCACTGATACTGCAATGGTCCAAGTCGACATCAACTGGCCTTATGAGGACTTTCCTGAGAAGTGGTCATTTAAACTACAGAGGGCCCTACAGACTATGTTAAACAATGATCTTCAGATCACATGTGAGGTACACAGTGTACATGTCTTGGACAAACCAGATTCCGTGATGGTGAAGATATCACCTGCATCAGGTGAGACACTACACTGTGCATTGTTAAAAAGGGATATTTATACAGTATAGTATTTTTTAATAATAATAATTCTAGGACTTATTGCCTGCTAAAAAGAATGCTCTCCTTATTTGGTGTAAAAATGTTTAGCAATTAACCAGTGAGTGTTACTTTCTTCAGTCTTAAGCAGGCTGCTGGATGTACAATTCACAAAGTTGACACTCAAAGAACTCAATGAAATGGTCAGAGTATCCTTCTCCCAGCCTGGAAGCCCACTTAACAGCGGGGATCAGGTCGGTGTATCTGTGTTTCTGTATGACACCTCTGATTTGTCAGTGCTTGGAATGTGCCTGGTTCAGAGACAGTGTAATATCCCCAGGTGGGGATTTATATAGCTGATATGACATGAATTCATTAATAAGGGCATAAGGTAGCCTGAACACTATAGCCCCAATTTATTATAGATTTGTTATACATTATTAAAATCTACAACATATGAAAGATTATTTATTGTAATTTGTTACAGATTTACAAACCAAAAAATTACAGATGAAGAGAAGGCTTAATATTTCATTTTTAACTTCATGTTCTTTCTTGCATGAAGTAATGTATGATACAGTTTTTGCAATATCAGTGGAGCTTTGAATCAGAAGGCAGCACAAGTCCTTTGGGTGCAGTAGTGTAGCTAATAGCTGGTGTGAGGTTCTTCTTATGATATGCAGTGTTTGGGTTTTACCAAGTGTGCTGATTATCCTCGATGGCCACAGAAATCCATTTCGGTCTGATCTGCCTGGAGGATGTTATTCCGGGTGCATTGTGGTTCATTCAGGTGAACAGCTTCCTGTGGTTTTATAACCTTTCCATAATTGATTAGCCGCAGCCATTTTTATCCTCAAGACCATCACATTGTGTTAGCAAAGACCTGAACACTCCAGACCAAAGTGGCATAAGAGTCATAATTGGAAACTAATTCAGGTCTAGTTCTGTCTAGAAAAACAATGAAAACCATGTTCTTAGACAGATAGACAAATAAATAAATAGAGGGGGTTGTAAAAATTTCCTAGCATTTATACATTTATGTTCTGATTAATTTGTGTTGGCATTAGATAAATTTCTTGAAGTACTTATTTAGCAACTAAACAAGTAAGAAAATGTGCCTGATATTTTGAAATTATTACATTGATGGGTGACATTTTCCAAGGTAAAATTTTGCTGTAAACGTTCCTCAGTCTTTACAATGCAAGTGCAATATACTGTAGATGTTTGACACTGGTGGTCTTTTTATTTTCCTGTACAGAAGAAAGATCCTGTTCCAGCCGGTGGACTGGTGTATCCCGGAGGCTCCAACCCACAGGACCGGGGTGCCGTCATAAAAAAGTCTAAACGCCACCAAGCAGCAAACGGTCCACCCTCCAGTGCAGGCCCCATCGGGAATACTCAGAATGCTGGGAGGGCTCACTGGCAGTCTGAGGACGACAGTGATGAGGAACCACACAATGCTAAATCTAGCAATAGGCACATTCAAGAAAATTTATTGGAATGTCGTATTCCTGTCTGCCACTATAGTCATCTGTCCAGCGCCTACAGAACGGAAATGGATAATATAGAGAAGAAGTTTGGAGTAAAATTTAAAGATTCTGTTTTAGTTTCGATTGAAGCAAACGATCGGAAGACCAAGGAGCAGGCCAATCAAGCATTTACTGAACTCGTCCAGAGCTGTTGTCTAAACTTTGAGATTGTTACCCTCCCCAAGGCCAACCTGGAACCAGGCATCCTGACAGAGATGCTGAAAGAAATTCAAAGGGATGAAGAGGCCAAGCTTGAATTGAGCGTGTCAGCGCAGGGATACCGTCTGAGTGGTCCGAGAGAGCGCATCGAGGAAATCATGAAAAGGATTGGTGTGATGTCTTCTAGGCCAAAGACCTGGCGTCTGAGGGAAAACACAGATGAACGTGAGGAACTTCAGACGCAACAACCGAGAGATTTGACCACCAAAGCTGCAGGAGCCAGTAGGAATCCACAAGCAGCTGATGATGAAGAAGATAAATGTCCAATATGCTTGGATAAAATCACGAATAAGAAGAAACTGCGTTGTACACACATGTTTTGTTCGTCTTGTCTGGATGAAGCAGTCAAAAGTTTGGGTCCCCTGTGTCCAGTGTGTAAAGAAATATTTGGACAGGTGGTGGGAGACCAGCCTCATGGAACAATGAATCACTATGTCATACCCGCTGAACTTCCAGGATTTTCAAAATGTGGAACAATTGTAATTTGTTATTCGATTCCTAGTGGTGTTCAGACGGTAAGAAACAGTTATCATGTAACTTTTGGGTTCTTAGAGGGCTTTAGCATAAACATGTTGATTTCCAAACAGCATGGTTGCTCAATGGTTACGACTGTAGTCTCCAAGCTCCAGGTTGTTGGGTTTGAATCCTGCCCCCAAGCCGCGGGTGTGTAGAGATATTTTGAGCTCAGGGTGCTGAAAGTCAGGAGATCTCACTGGAGATCTTTTGTTGGCAGCTATCAGCAGCTAACAACAAGATTACAAGCATGAAAACAGTTTTAAACTATAGGCGTGGGCATACTGCCCTACAATATTATAACATTGCATTACTACCAACAACCAGAAGGGGCGCTGAAGCACACTCCTTCCAACGCCACTGCCCCATGCTGTATATGAAGTTGTCATGTATGTTGTACATAGTTATGTAAATTGATTCTAAGTTGCTCAGTGTGTGTTGACTGGTATCCTACTCATGGTCTTTTCTGTCTTGTGCCCTTTGCCTTGTGGGCTTTGAAAATAATGATACAATTTAGAAGTATGCTTGTATATCTCCTGTAGTGTAACATAATAGCCATTCTGTAATCTCTGTTTGAAATCTGGCTGTAGGAGAGGCACCCAAATCCTGGGAAGAGTTTCAGAGGGACAACAAGAGAGGCTTTTTTGCCAAACAACCGCGAAGGAAAAGAGGTTCTGGAGCTGCTGAAAAGAGCATTTAGGCAGAAGCTGATATTCACAGTTGGGGTGTCCCGGACCACTGGGGAGTCAGACACAGTCATCTGGAATGACATTCACCATAAGACCAGCCAACTGGGAGGACCCACCAGGTGCTAGACATTTAGGAAATGGGACTGTCCTTGTGCACTGTGTTTACCTGTCACTGCTGTCCATCTTCTTGGCTTGTCTCTCTAATATTCTGATTTGTTGTCCCCTCCCTTAGTTTTGGCTATCCTGACCATGGATATTTTGCAAGAGTGAAAGAGGAGCTGAAAGCCAAGGGCATCAAGTAATGAAGTTCTGGGACTGAGATGGATGTGTTTACACTAAGATCACATAGAGAATAGAGCCCTTCACCAATTATTTTGAGCATATTAAATCAGTTTTCCTTTACAGTGCTTAGACTTTAACAGATAAAATTGGGTTCATAATACCATTGTACAGATTAGTAGGTATATTACTTAAATCAATGTACGATAATTTTTTTTTGATTCACTTGTAGATTATATATTAATTATTTTGTCGTAAATGAATATTAAACAAATTTTTATTTCGAAAACTGGTTAAAAGCCAAGTTCAGAGGAAAGAAAGGTTATGATCGGGAATGTTAAAAGGTGGCTATTAAACATGCGACCAGCAGATGGCGAAAGCGTGTGTTTTTCGCTTTACACTGACTTGCGCGCGATGGACACGCAGATACTAAAAACGAAAAGTTATTCGGAATGGAGGCGGGTCCGTGGGGCTCAGTGCGCACTTACGGTGGAGGGGAAATCCAAGAAAGAGTCGTTCCCACAACAGTAATGAATGGGAATTTGGATTTCCACGAAGTTTGGAGAAACTAACAGCGCAGCATTTCGGTAAAAAGGACCAAAACTAATTGCAAAACATGGGAGTGTTTGAAGATATTTGGCTTTGGAAGATAGAATATATGTGAAATCTAAAGGGATTACACATTTAAATGTCTTCATACATAACACTGAGAAAGTATGTAGAAAATGATTAAATTACCTTAATATAAAGCGAACTAAGTGTGATTAAAAATGTTAAAAAATTGGATGGATTCGTGTATTTTAATTTTCGTGGGGTTTTGGTCAGTTTCCTGAGACATCACTTTTGCCTGAGACTGAAAGAAGAGCCCCGAATCTGTTTTTCGGTCCAAACTGAAGGACAGTTTGTGAAAATGGGGAATACTGAAAGTGTGGACGGCCAGGGAGATGTAAAGCCTCACGTCATGCAGTTACGAGTGCCGATGCCCGACAGCGGAGAGCTGGAGGAGCGCTTTGCCCTAGTCTTGGTAAGCAAACGCGTGGCTTCATCTTACTGTCAAAATCTTCTTAACAGTGTACACATTTGCTAGATCTAAATTGTCTGTCCCTTTTAATGGAAAATACCCGTGCAAATTATTTTAATTGAATTAATCGACCTTAAATACACCCTTAAGTAAACTTACATGTAAAAACACAGACAAAAATATATGTAAATCATAAATCCCGCTATTTCCACTTTTAAACAATTCATTTTGATTGAATGAAAATAAACTGATTTTTTAAAAACAGGGCTAAATCGGGTAAAAATTTAAACCTCCAACACCATACGCGGTCCTTGTAGACAGTCTCATATATTAATATAAACCCTGATTTTGACAGTTTTGTTCACGTCTGGTGATCTATGTAGCCGTACTACCCATAAAGACATTTCTTACAGGATAGATCATGTCGTTTCCAAAATTCCTAAACTTTAAAGAATAGGGAGTTCAGACAAAGTTATCGGGGTGTCATCTGTTAAAACCATAGAAAATAAAAAAAAAAAACAGGAAGACGATGAAATTTTATACTACCGACAAACGCAACTCAAAATGGACCTTATAGCTGATATACCACTAGAAGGTCTTTCAGTGTAACATGTTAATGGCGCTTTTCCCATTGAATTTGCCTCAAAACAATGGTTTAAAGTTTATCAGAATTTTGGTATTCTGCCTTTCGTCTTTGCATCAAAATAAATTTTTGAATCTTCAGCCATAATATGCATCTGAGGTTCTCTGGAGATGAGAATAGAAGGAAGAAGATCACGCACATTGTAATTTCTGTGTTTTCTCATAAACACAACACATAAATGCCTACTTGTTAGGAGTCACTTGGTGCAAGTTAACATGCAGAGTGATCCTTCCTGTCGGTGAGGTGAAGGGTGAGTCTCTGCTTCTCTGTTGGTTGCCGATTCCCAGGGACTAAAAGCAGAGCAGTGTATGACAGCTTGCCGGCCAGGCTCCTCAAGCCTAATTTCTCCCACCATTACTTTTTGTGGATGCTGTTTAATCCAAAGAATTTGCCCTCTGTGGAAAAGTTCAGAAACATTCCAAAGTTTTACTGAAAAGACAAACATCTCAAACTGAGTTTTGAGGCCCACTTTAATAGCTGTTTCTCGGTGCAATAAGAGAGATGTAATATCACAACAACATTTTATTTTATGAAATAGTAACATCATGAAACCAACATTTTGATGCCATAATTAAATAGTGTAATTTATTCTAAATTCTCATCCAACCCAAAATGAAAATGTTATTCATCAGGAGCAATTCAGTTTCTCAGCATATAATGATGGTGACACATCATGCTGGTGACTAATTGTGTGTGTGACACCAACATGATCATTGTAATCAAGGTGGATGATGGACTAGAGAGAACCTTTATCACATTGTTACTTGAAGCTGATTGGGGATTGTTGCAACACTTGAATGTGGGTATGGGTGTACTGGAATCCTTTTGCAATGGAGACTTTAGGTTGCATTCGAAACGAAAATCTCGAAAGATGCACTGCTGTTTTTCCTGGAGATTGCGACACGTTTCTTCCTCCTGCCATCTTGAAGGGAACTGCCAACCAGAAAGGGATCCCTAAGGGCAGAGGGACCGAGTAACCATGGGATTGGACAGACTTTCTGTTTTCTGAGGTGTGAAGTTCGTTTTTGCTGCTCTTGCATGGAAATTCCAACACAGCTTCTGGCTCTGGCCTGTAGTGCCAGGACCAAACAGGAAATACATCAAGGACCAGATCCTGGAAATCATGATAGACAAAGGATATGAATTCCAGTAAAGGACAAATGAACACCTAGATACTCCCAAATGCCACATAGAGGGGAGCAGGCACTCGGCAATGTGCGGAGGATGCTACACTGTCCGCTTGGCTCTTGTCTAGAAGCTTCTGCAGTGGGGAATACGCACTTCTCACTGCATCCTGCACAAGCTTAAAAACGGTCCAGGCTCCTTCCATATATCTGTCCCATATGCTTTAGTAAATGTACCCAAGATGCACGAAGGCAGTTTTAAAGTATGGCTACACTGCTTGTTTATATTCCATTGGGAAATGAGAAAATAGATGGAAAGCCTTACTCATAAAATAATTCTGGTCTGTAAAATATCTTTGTTGCAGATCTCTCTCTCTCATTTTGTTTTACTTTGCCTCTTTGGTTTGCAGCTGCGTTCTTCAAGAGATCAGACGCTACTGTCTGCTTACTGCCTGCTGCAGTTCAGGCACTGAGCAGTTTGTAGTGTCTCAGTTTCCCCTAATTCAGGTTCTGTGCGTTACGTTCATGCTGGCGAACTCTTACAGCAGTGATACGTTGTATGTAATATATACTTGGAGTACAGCTTTTTGTGTTAGCAGTACTGGCTGAGCCCAGCTTGCAGCCTGAGCCTGGAATAGATCAGTGCGGGGGGGGGCATGAGTCACTGGCCTCAGCCTGACAGCCACACCCTGCCTACAGGATGGCCAGGGATGAGTCGAGGCGGTTTGTGAGGTCATAAGGTCAACACGTGAGTACAGAAGGTGAGGAGAGCGGATACCTTCTCTCAGTATGAGGTGATGACACTGGGCTGATTTTGCTAATATAATAATCAATGTCTCACTTTTTTAAAAATGCCAGGGTATTGTTAGAAAAGCAGCACTTTTGCATTTAGTATGATAAACTCGAAAACGGTGTTTAAGTCATTAGGAAACATATTCTGCTCTTAGCTGCACATTTTTCCTGGATGGGAGGTGCCGTCAGCTTTAGAATTATTTGTGACAGTTTTGGAAGAGTCGCACGGAAAGTATGACATTTGTTTTTCGAAGGATGTTTTGCTTTATACAAATCTTTTGATGTGGAAGTGGCACCAAAATTAATAGCAAAGCTGCCAGTAGCCAGTGAGCTTCGTCCACACCTTGGCTCTGGACACCAGCGCCACACAACGGCCCACACGGGCGGGACTGCCGCTCAGACTCCCAGCCCTGCAGGCCCCGGCCCAGCCAAAATATTCTGGGCTGGTCTCACTGGGCTGGAAGGTCAGAGCCAATTTGAAAACAGGCGAGGAAGATCAGCATTACACTGCTAGAAGCAGTAAGCGTCGTCTGTGAATGCTTGGTCTGGTAAAGAAAATAGTTTCATTTCAACTTAGTCATGCTATAAACCCTGATACAACATTACATTTACTTATTTAGTAATAAGTAATAAATAAAATAGTAATAAATTCTAATTTATTTATTTAGCAGATGTTTTTTTTTAGAGAAGGCAAGGTCTGACGATCCTTGGGGAAGCTTTTTTTTAATGATTTATGTTAGACTTCATTTGCTGTTGGTGTGATAGGAGAATAAAAGTCTTCAATGTATTACTTTCAAAACAGAGAGCAGTCAAAGATGTCCACAGGCCTTATTTGGAGTCAATGCTAACTGGGCTTGCATGGTCCCCTGTGTACCACACAAAATTACTTCCAGTTTCCCATTCTCAAGTTCTTCAGTGTCAACCTCTCGTTATCTTGGGGTTCCCAGCCTACCCCTGCCCCCCCCAAAGATCCTAAATCACTTGAACTACTGTATGCTGGCAGACCAGCCCTATTTGTCCTACCTCCTTGTCCTCCGGGTCATTCTCCTCGAAGGGAGTGGGCTACCCCGCACATTCCTCTCTCATAGCTCCAAACACTTGCACGAGCCAGTCTCCCACTGCACACTGTGGAAATGCATCTATCTCCCTTTGTCTGCAGCAGCATTCCGCGCGTTTCTGCTCTGACTAACCCCCATACTGTTTCTCGCCTCTTTTCAAATCCCCCTTTTGTGCGCACACTTCTCTTTTTGGCTGGAAGATATATCCATGTCTGCATCCATCCATCTTTGTCCTACTCTGTTGTGCCCATGCATAATCATACGTGCAAATGTGTGTCTGTGTTGAGGATTTGTCATTTTGGCTCAACTGGCATTCGGTGTCTCTGCATGACTTCATAGTGGCTGGACTGGTGTGTAAACTATCGTAGACTGAAATGGGTTGGAAGTCCAAAGAGTTGGCCGTTATTCTGCCGCAGTCAGAATCACAGTTCCCATACCACTTTGCCAACTCCTGTTCCTACAGCTTGGACGGCTTTATCCTGACAGACCCAAGTCATTGTTTAAGCTGTAATGGACAGGAAAAGTGGATGTAGTAACGCCAGGTTGATGAGTTGGAGAATTAATGAAGACTGTTTTTCTCGATCGAGTCTTGCGGCTGAATCTTCTCCCCTTTTTCCTATGTCTTGGATGCTTTTAGGAAATCATATTCCAAAAAATAATAGTCATCCAGGTTTCTTACACCCAGTCACTGTTCACTTGTTGTTAAGGAAGCAAATATTTTATAATAACAATAATTTAACAAGCTTTAAGATCCTACAAGACAGACTCGAGATTGGGCTCTGTCATTTCCCGCGATATTAGATTTCGCTCTTCCAGTGCTCTCAATCTTAACATTTTTAACATAACCCTGTTTTTGGGTGGAGTGGTGGCTCTGAGGCTATGGATCTGTACCAGCAAATGGAAAGTTGCTGGTTTGAATCCTGTGAATGTCAGGAGTGGCCCTTAACCTGTAATTGCTTCATCCTGTATGACATTAATCTACATCCAGCCCTAAAAGGAGGTCCTCCAACTTACAGGGAAAATTTGGTGGTTGATGGCAGGTTTGGCACTGCAGCTATTGGAAAAAACTCACACTGGTCTGTTTGGACTAGTGTGGTGCTGAGGTATCACCCACTGCACAGCTGCACTCAGGTTCTCATCCCTGAGGTGGTTTGTCTGGTGGTGAGTGCAGCAACATGCTGTAATCAGTGCACACTCCTTACCCCTATCTCTCTGTTTTAACCCTCTGAGTATTTGTTTGGGCTCTGGCTGAACTTGGCTCTTCTCTGCAGAGATGGAAAGTTCAGGTCCAGAAAGTACAAATCCAGACCAAGATTTTGTTTCAACCAACCACTTCAGTATTCTGTGACTGTGACTCTTTAAGCTCAACTGGTTGGTTGAAACGAAACCTTAGTCTGGATTTTTACTTTCAAGACCTGAACTTTCCACCTTGGTTCTCCGCAAGAAAACTTCACTTGCCGCCTGTCAGCACTCACCATCTTGTGTTCGCCGCCTGACTTTTTCGGCATTGCTTGAGGCACAGACCCTCAGACAGGAGCTCTGATTGTCCCTCGAGGGCATCCTTCCTTTTTCTGTTCTGCTGGCTCACTGGTTCCTCAGACTTTAATCAGTCCTGTCTGTTCCAGTGTATAATTTACTTTCTTCATGTTGCCAGCGGCTGCTCATGGTGGACAATAACAGCAGGGTCCAGTTTTCTAAGAAGACTGGGCCGAACCTCATAACTTCAGACGTGTACCTTTTTCTCTTTTAACTATTTAGAGCAAATTTAGAACTCTTTAATAATACATACTGTACTAAAAAACAATCTTAGACTGTCAAAGAAAATTATGTTTAAATTATCTTTTTATTGGTGTAAAACTATTTCTTTTTGTCAAAGTGTGTTAGCTTAGCCCTTTCAAAATCTCGGCTAAAGTAACCAATATTTGCAGTAACCATCCATTGTACCTATGTATTTCTTTTGTGTACCACTAGTATACCATGTTTGGCTAATCAATACATCATCACGTTAACTGAGTAATGTAATTAAGTGAGCTGGTGGTGAAATGTAACAAACACATGGAATGGCTGAGGTGCCTCTGAAGAGGTTTGCGAACTGAAGCGGTATTCATCTAGCCATCTAACAAGATATCAGTAACATTTTAGAGAACAGAAGAAACATTTTTTATTGTTATTTTTCATTGTTATTGCTCATTTACATCTTAATGATAAATTGTGTTTTTTACTGGGCAAAAAACTAACCACCCAGATAAATAGTGTTAAACATGTTCTATGATGGCGTAAGACACAGTAATTTAGGTGACTATCTTGATAACAAATAGGATCTTGAAAAAAGCTGATTGAAAAGGGTTATAGACAGATGGAGTGGGGTGGTTCTTGTCTGTCCAGGAGATTGGTTTTTTTTGTTTCTCAGCGAAAATGAGCAAAATTCAGCAAAATACCTTGAGTCTGACTTGGTATTCATTTGCCCAGGAACCTGAAATTGTTTTGTTGGTAAGGGAGGAAAAGCAGATCACCACGCCGTGGGGGTTGGCTTCCCTGGATGGTTCTTACCGTAGATGAATGAGAAATTGCTCTTGCCTCAGTGAAAATACAGTGTGAGTACAAAATAGGACAGAGAAAATTTTATTATGAATATGAACAAAAATTGAATGAAATTAATTCTACTAGCAAGGGATCATAGTGACATAATGTCTGAGTGTCTGAAACTGAGCTGGAGTATGAACACAGACGGACATTTGAGAAGTACCACTCTGCTCTTGAAGTCAGACAGTCTTTTACTGACACAGTGATGTTATGGTGAAGAATTGGTCTGCACTGTCTGTAACAATGCAGTGATTTAAAAATATGGTGCCATTGTAAATCACTGTGATGTCTACTGAATAGATCATGAGAGCTTTGATATGGAGCAGTCACTGGACAAATTTCTGAATAAGGAAATTAACAATCTATACAGGAAGTGAGGTCATGATTTTCATTTTCATTTACATATTTAGCAGACCCTTTATCCAAAGTGACGTACAAGCAAGGCAAGAATCATATCGCAAACAATCATGCTGTCAAGGAGTCAACTAGGCATAATTGCAGCTAGGCTGGCTTACAATGAATACCTAGTTGCAATTATCAAAGTAAGAACCTAATAAGACTATTCAAGGGCCAGAAGTGCAATATATGAGGATTCAAAGAACATAAAGAAGCATCAAGTTAGCAGAGGAATTCATGGAATGGGTGAGTCTTGAAGTGTTTCTTGAAGGTGGAGAGGGAACCTGGGAAGCTCCAAGTGGCATTGGTTTGTTTGACCGAAGGGGGCAAGAAAGGACAATGGTCTTGAGGAGGCTTTTTGTGGAGATGGATGTCTCTCCATGTATACTTGATAACTTGAACTTGATGTGAGTGCCAACAGGGAGCCAAGGAGGGGTGTGACATGAGAATGTTTAGGTTGAATGAATATCAGACGTGCTTCAACATCTTGAATCATCTGTAGTGGTCCGACAGCACAAGCTGGTAGACCCTGCCAGTAGTGCGTTCCAGTAGTCAAGTCGTGAGGTATCAAGGGGCTGGACTAGAAGGTGAGATACCTACTGAGACAGAAGAGGACTGATCTTTGTGATAGTTTGCAGAGTAAATCTGCAAGATGTGGAGACTGCTGTTATATGCTCAGCAAAGGACAGCTGGTCATCTGTCATTACCTCTAGGTTCCTAGCACACTGCCTGTGTGAATAAGACAGTGTGTATGATCCAAGCTGAACTATGATGTCATGATGGATGGAAGGACTGGCAGGGAAGACAGGAAGTTCAGTCTTGAAGAGATTAAGCTAGAGGTGATGGTCCTTAATCCAGGCTGTGATGTCAGCCAGGCATGCAGAGATCTGAGCAGAGACCATGATATCATCAGAGGCAAGAAGGTCATGTAAACATGGATGTCATTTGCGTAATAATGGTAGGAGAAGACAGGAGAAATGTGACTGTTTTTCATGAGACGTTGAAAGGATTAGCTGAGGACAGCACGGTCAAGGGTTTTGGACAAGAATGAGAGGAGGGAGACTGGCCAAAAATTCTCATTCCATGAATGATCAAGTGAGGGTTTTTTATGCAGTGGTGTGACCTGACCTATTAGGTCTATAGGATGTTGAGTTTGGCGCAGTTTCCTCCCACCTGTCCTGAAGTTTGCTTGTTGGGCATGGATCATGCTGGAGAGCCTGGGATGATAGGGCTGTGAGCGTGCTGGTCTGGAAGAGAGCGGACAGAAGGGGTCAAGACATGAGGAAAGCACAGCAGAGTGTATCGCTACAAGAGAGGAGAAATCCTCAGAAGATGACAGGGAGAAGGAGGCTGAGGCAGAGAACCAGGTAGGGAAGAAAGAATGAAGGCAGTGATGGAAGAAAGTTCGAGGAGGGGAAGCCAAAAGCAGGGTAGGGAAGAACAAGGTGAACTGAACAAAGAAGTGGTCAGAGATGTGTAAAGGGGTGACTTGTCAAAGATACAGTTCTGTGTAAGGATGAGGTCCAGTTCACGTCCAGCATTGTGAGTAGGAGGAATGCAGAACTAGTCAGGCCAAATGAGGTTAGCAGGGTGAGGAAGTCAATATCCTGGGGTTTATCAAGGTGGACGTTGAAGTGCCCATGGATGACAAGTGGCAACCGACATGGCCGACAGAAGCAAATCCAGTTTTTCAGTGAAGTCTTCTTCTGGGTCTGGCAGGCAACAAATAACAATATGCATTCATTCAGGTTGATGATGGTAAGAGTATGATATTCAAATGTTAGAGTACCTATAAGGAGGCAAGAGAGCGGTAATTTCCAAGTACTGGAGATCAACCACCCTGTCCCCCCTCCAAGTCCATTGAAACGAGGAGTATGGAAGAAATCAAAGGGATTTAATCATATTAAAATGGTCACCCATGCAACCTGCTCAGCCCCTGGACACTTGTACTTTTTACTTTGTAGATTTGTTTAGAATGTTGGAATGGGATGTTAATTTGTGACTATTGTGCCCTAATTTTGAACACATTGTTTTTTTTCCCTAGAATTCCATGAACCTGCCTCCAGACAAAGCCAGGCTCCTTCGGCAGTATGACAGTGAGAAGAAGTGGGACCTAATCTGTGACCAGGTCCTTGTTCTTCACTGTCATGTGCTCATCTCTGTCAGCAAATTCTGTTGGTTGAAAGCCTGAAACCGAGTCTCATTCTCTGGCACTTTCTCGCAGGAGCGGTTTCAAGTGAAAAATCCCCCTCACACCTACATCGAAAAGCTGCGCGGGTACCTTGTCTCTGGAGTTGCTGGGAAGGTAAGCATCGGTTTGGCTGTGTGATCTTCAGTTGCTGAGATTGGTTATGTTTTCTTTCCAGTCATGTTTTTTTTCTTCATAATTCACCATGTATCTTAGTTAACCTAAGACACAGAATAAAGAATGTATGTGTGTATCTCTGCCATGTTGTTTTATGGCATAGTGAGTTTAAGTTTCACATAAAATCCGGGGCACCATTCTCTGCTCATTTATTTATTTTGAGTACAGTTAGTCCTGCTACAATGTGTGATATCACATCATGAATCTGTTCCAGTGTGATTGATATATTAGTGCCCAAGTCCATAACAATGCGGAATCACTTTTGCATGACTTTCAGTCGGAGGGAAAAGCACCACGTGAACTATAACGTGATACGGTCGTAGCGAGAAATACTACTTGTGCATTCACGCATTGCCCAGGTTAAAGTCTTAGATTCTATATATAAAAATATTTGACAATTTATCGTATAAACACAGCAACATTTTTTTTAATTCACTTGCAATCGCTTTTAGTAGACGGTCCGTAGTTATGTTGCCTTCAGTGCCCCTCTGCATACCGTAATCCGTTGCATTTATGCTGTGTGCATGCCCGGCTGCATGGTGGCTGTGGCTCACTCCTAACGATTAATGATGGCTAAAACGATGCTTCATGAACCATTTGCTATATTTTCTAACCCCACTAGGTGGTGCTCTCTGTTCAAAAAAAGGGCTCAAAGCATGCCAAAAGTAAACCAAGAGCATAACCTAGTGGGGTCAGAAAATACAGCAATGGTTCATTAAACATTGTTTTGGTCATCACTACTCCCAACTCTCAGCAATTGACAAGTTAGCCAGTTCGGCACATTTGTTGGATACTTGGCAATAGGAGATGTTTATGGTATAATTTATTAATATATTAATATTATTGTTATATAAATGTATATAATTACATTTTTGGGTACTGTTGTGACTGGTTATATTTATTTCATTTCATTTGGCATACAATACTAAGTTTTGGAGTTGCATTCCCCTAACCCTCATTTTCTCATTGGATATGTGTATTTTAGTACGAGATTTTAGTGAGTGTGAGGTGTTTCAGGAACATCTCAGTCATCTTCTGGTACGACAGACTGTACCTGATTGTCCCTCACCATATGACTGTATCCTTGAGTCCCCCACCCTATGATGACTGTCTCATTGAGTCCCCTGCCCTATGATGACTGTCTCATTGAGTCCCTCACCCTATGACTGTCTCATTGAGTCCCCCACCCTATGATGACTGTCTCATTGAATCCCCCACCCTATGATGACTGTCTCATTGAGTCCCCCACCCTATGATGATTGTCTCCCTGATTATCCCTCTCTAAAATGGGTGTCTCTCTCTTTTATTCTGTTTCAGAAATTTCGGCGACGGATTCATGAATCTACAAAGGTGCTGCGTGAACTGGAGATTTCCCTCAGGACCAATCACATTGGGTCAGTGCCTAATCAGGCAGCACTCTGTTTAGTCCATGTCTTATCTGGCCGGGCTCAAAGGTTTGCCCATCCTGTGGCTTGCTAGCGAAGTTAGCCTGCATTTTGGATTATTTCGGGGCATTGGCGCACACCCTGTGTGCGGCATGTGGAAACACCCTTGTTCTCCCTGCAACATAAGCCAGCGCACCCCAATGCCAGAGGCTGCCTCACTCACTACTCCCAGCACTGCAGTGGGCAGGAAGCTTGGCTTCGGTGGATAGTGCTGCCCCAGTGGCTGGGATGCACATGTGTTCATCTGCTAGCCACTGCGGCCCTATCTTTTCACCCTCTGGGTCGGATATTAAATATTAAAGCCTTTCTTGCGAGATTGACCCTTTATTTGTTTGCTCTGGTGATTTTCTGGCTGGACTGTGAGCAAAGGCCATCTCAAGGTATTTTCCATGCTGCAATGAGTGCAGGCTTTTCTGTGGCTAAATAAAATGTGGTCACAGAATGGTTTATCTTAAATGTGCCTTAACTTTGACCTCTGGCGAATTGTTATTCCTTGGGTTGCCAAGAGGACCTGAAATAGCATCTGGTCAGACAGGAAAAGGGGGGGGTGAGATGGGGGGAGGGGTGTTAGACAGGAAACTGATGATCAAGTGAAAGCACACCCTCCACCCCCCGCCAAAACTCAGCATTTCTCACACATTTTCATCTCGTTCTATTCCTGAGCCCAACTCCCCTTTATTTGTGGGCTGCCACCCTTTCTCCCACTGCAGACTCCCCATCTCAGGGTGTTATTTCCTGCTCTGTGTGTCAGGGTCGTATGTAGCTGGCGAGCAGCAGCATTAATGAAAAGACAAGGTCATTTTAAGAAGTGCCCCACGGGGGGGGGTCATTTGGGAAAGATGAGCAAATGCTCAGCATTTTGACCCCCCCACCCCCCTCGTCTGCCTTCCCGCCTCCCCAGTTTTGGTTCTTTTCCAAGCTTTCAGTAAAATGGAAGAAATGTAGAGCATGGCTCCTTTATTCCGCCTCATATCTCGGCCTGTTCTGTGTGCGAGGCTTCACTTCCATGACATTCAGGCCGCGGCGTCTGAAAGGACAGCCTGTTGCTGGCTGACGCCTGTGACAGAACAGGATGACCCGTGCTCAGCCTGCACACTGCCCCCGTGTGACTGTGACTGTGACACCGCTGTGTTGTTGTGATTTCCCCCACCTGCCCCCCCACAGCCATTTCTAGCTGACCGTACCGAGTGGCGCTCACTGTAATGTGGCCATTACAGGTGGGTCCGAGAGTTCCTCAGTGATGATAACCGGGGTCTGGACGTCCTTGTGGAGTACCTGTCCTTCGCCCAGTGTGCTGTCATGTGAGTATTACACTCCTCCCTCTCTCCCAGCGTCACTTTTAAAATAAAACAGAACACTTGCTTGATGCTCATGCGGCCGGTGGGAGTGTGGAATGGTTTGAAATTCCATCTTGTAAAAGAACATGGCTTTAACATCCCACCTGATTGAGAATCAGCGAAGAACGGCAGCGTAGTGTAAACAAACTCCTTGGCTGGATGTCCCAGAGAGGGCTGTCTATGCCATACTGAACCTGTCTGAGCTGGGCTGGGCTTGTCTGTGCCATACTGAACCTGTCTGAGCTGAGTTGAGCCCAGGGCTGGACTGGGATTAAAAATAAGCCCTGAATCTTGGGGTGGAGGGAGAGGGGATTCCCCACCATAAATTTTGCCTGCCCACAAGCCTTGCAGCCAACCAGGAAAATGCCCAGTATGCCAGATGGCCAAACTGAGCCTGTCTATGCTGAGTCAGGTCTAACTGTGCCATGGTGAGCCTGTCTATGCTGGGCTGGGCCCGTCTATGCCACATTGAGCCTATCTAGGCTGGTCTGAGCCTGTTTGTGCCATACTGAACCTGTTTATGCTGGGCTGGGTCTGTCTGTGCCAAACTGAGCCTGTCTATGATGGGCTGAGCCTGGCCTGCCATACTGACTCTGTCTATACTGGGCTGGGTCCGTCTTTGCTATACTGAGCCTATCTACGCTGGGCTGGGCTTATCTGTACCATACTGAGCCTGTCTATGCCAGGCTAGACCTAACAACCATCATGAGCCTGTCTATGCTGGGCTGGGCCTAACTGTGCCATAATGAACCTGTCTATGCTGGGCTAGGCTTGTCTGTGCCATACTGAGCCTGTCTATGCTGGGCTGGGCCCATCTGTGGCAAACTGAGCCTATTTATGCTGGGCTGGGCCTAGTGGTGCCATAGTGAGCCTGTCTATGCTGGGCTGGGCCCATCTGTGCTATACTGAGTCTGTCTCTATTAAAGCTGTATTAAACTGAATTCTGCCAAGTGCTACTACCTTGATTCCTGCTTTCCACATTTTTAGCTAACCCCTCCCGCATGCCCTGCCTTTCCTGTCCATGTCTGTCTGCGTTCACGTGTTTGGGCGCCATTGGCCTGTAGATGCATTTTGAGGGGGTTTGCGAGACAAGGGGCCCTGGAACCGGTGAGCTGAGGCCCTGAAGCAGAGCCCTCCACTCTGCCCACCTTGACGCTGCTGTGTGTGACTGACGGAGTATTTTTATTTATTGCTCCATCCCCCCTCCAGCATTCAGCTCCTGCATATGTTTTGCTTCTTAAAATCTGTGAACTCAGCTCCTTTCGCTGCTGTTTCCGTTTGTGTCATTTCAGCCCCACCTTCACCCCGAAAAGGGAACGTATGGTAAACAAAAGTCAACCTCGCAGTGGTTGTGCTCGCTGGCCAGTGATGCTCTCAGACAGTTCCTTGGAGGAGCCTTCTGAGAACCTCTATCAGGTCTTGATGGGAGCAAAGGGACTTTTTTTTCTTGAATTATGGAGGAAATTTATTGAATACGTACTGCTCTTTCTGCTGATATGAAAATATTTTAATATTCCTTAAAGACTCGCCAAGTTGCCGTGTGGTAACAGGCAGCCAAAATGCACTTGTGAATCAGGACTGAAGGAAAGTCTGGTTGACATT
>JAODLD010000094.1:1239009-1253151 GCA_026781065.1 Mormyrops boulengeri
CCCCGCCCCCCCTCCCCCCTCTGCCACCCCCCCCCCCGCCCGGGGGCGCCGCGCCTGGCGGGGCGCGCGGGGCCGGCCGCCTCCCCCGGCCGCGCCTCATTTCCACAGTCTGAAGCTGCCCTGATTGGTTTCAGATCCTCATCTGGAAGCTGAAACTAAGGCCAGCCGCTGCTGTTCTCCGCAGGTGCTGGATCCGGTTCTGGGTCTGCTTAGGCCCCAGGTCTTTTGTAGTGGGATTCGTGGGGATGGTGCTCCATGCTCTCTTGACGCTGCTGTGCCCTGCCTCTTTCCAGATCAGTCCCAGCTGCCTCATGGGCCTCTTTTCCTCTTACTGGAGATTAAATTGCACATTTATCATGGCTATGAAAAACAAACACGTGAGTTTAATTCAACGTAAAAATAAGCCAACAAGGGGTCAGTGTCAAACAGCCGGATTATGTGTCGACCACTGGATCTCCGTGGTATGAGATATCTGTACTTTAATTTAGAAGAATTTGACAGTACAATTTTTCAGCCACTGGAGAAACAAGAAGTCTAGTGACTCCAATTAAACAGGGAAGAACGATCTATGGTGTGGGGAGGTGACACAGGACAGGCTCTGTGCTTTGACACATTCATTTGGGTGTACCTGTGCACATCAAAAGAGCTCAGGGCTTTCTGCTCTCCATCCAAGTTGAGGCAATACTAAACGGTGATGCAGGGACGTAAAAGAGTTCTCTGGTTTCCGGCAATGCTCTTCAACTGCTGGAGATGTTTGTGTTGCAGCCACAGTGAGTTAGCCAGTAAGATCGTGAAGAACCCCCGCCATGTTGCCCAAAAAGACGACGTGCACGTCTGCATCATGTGTCTACGAGCCATAATGAACTACCAGGTAAACCGCACTAATTTTAGCTCTTGGAAACTGTTTTTTAAAACATCCTGCTCTGGGGTTATGTTTAAGAAGCTCCCTCTAGTGAATTAAATCTGTACTGCATGTTATCTAAAATCACCCCAGAAATTCAACTCAAAATTTTAAGCTACACTACATGGATAAAAATATTGGGTCACACCTCTTTTTCATTGAATTCAGGTGTTTCATTCAGACCCATTGCCACAGGTATATAAAATCAAGCACCTAGCCATGCGGTCAGGTTTACAGACATTTGTGAAAGGATGGGTCATTCTGAAGAGCTCAGTGAATTCAAGTGTGGTTCTGTCATAGGATGCCACCTTTCCAATATGTCAGTCTGTGAGATTTCTTCCCTGATAGATATTCAAAGGCCAACTGCAAGTGGTATTATTGCAAAGTGGAAGTGTTGAGGAACAACAGAAATTCAACCATGATGTGGCTGGCCATGTAAAGTAACAGAGCGGGGTCGCCGAGTGCTGAGGCGCTTAGTGAGTAAAAGTCACCAACGCTCGCTTGACTCAGTAACTGCAGAGTTCCAAACTTCCTCAGGCACTAACCTCAGTACAAAAACTGTGCACTGGGAGCTACATGGAATGGGCTTCCATGGCTGAGTAGTTGCATGTAAGCCTCACATCACCGAGCACAATGCCAAGCGTTGGATGGAGTGATGTCAAGCCACTGGAATCTGGAATAGTGGAAACGTATTCTGTGGAATGAGTGTTGAAGCACGCTTCTCTGTCCGGCAGTCTGATGGACAGGTCTTGATATTGGCAGATGCCAGGAGAACGTTACCTGCCTGACTGCTTTGTGCCAACTGTAAAGTTTGATGGAGGAGGGGTAATGGTATGGGGTTGTTATTCAGGGGCTGGACTTGTCCCCTTAATTCCATTGAAGAGAACTCTTAATGCTTCACCATACCAAGACATTTTGGACCATTCCAGTTTTCCCAACTTTATGGGAAAAGTTTGGGGAAGGCCCTTTTCTGTTCCAGCATTTGTGCCCCAGTGCACAAATCAAGGTCCATAAAGACATGGTCGGGTGAGTTTGGTGTTTAAGAATTTGACCCTGCCCGCACAGAGCCCAGACCTCAACCCCATTGAACACCTTTGTGATGAACCAGAATGGCGATTGCAAGCCAGGCCTTCATGTCCAATATCAGTGCCTGACCTCACAAATGCTCCTCGGGATGAGTGGGCAAAAATTCCCACAGACACACTCCAAAATGTTGTGGAAAGCCTTCCCAGATGAGTGGCAACTGTTGGGCAGCTGCAAAGGGGGGGACCAACTCCATATTGGTGCCTATGGTTTTAGAATGGAATGTCATAGAAGTTCCTGTATGTGTAATGGCCCAGTGTGCCAATACTTTTGTCCATGTAGTGTATATTTTAACTTGTATGTTACTGTAGCGTCTTTATATTTTTTGCTTATTCTAGGTAAAATAACCCTATGAGCAAGTGATGATGATTAGATGTGTATTAATCTGCCTAATCTTCTCTTTTCAGTATGGCTTTAATCTTGTCATGTCCCACTCACGCGCTGTCAATGAAATCGCACTTAGTTTGAACAACAAGAACTCCAGGTAAGTGTCTGCTTGGTGGGGTGTGCACGCTCACTATGGCTGGCAACTCAGCTGGGTATTTTTTACAGGCAGGTCATTGCTGATTCAACAGGGATGAGCTGGTTTCCTCAGTTATTTAAAATGCATCCTGGGGAGTTATTAAGCACTCCCCCCCCCCCACGGGTCACACAGAGAAAATCAAAGTTTGAGAACTCAAAGCGACGAGGTTTTGCATATGGAGCATAATCTTGAATATTTTTACTAAATATTGTCGTATTACGCCCAGAATGAATAATGTCATGATGAGTTTATTCACTGTGAGATTGTTATCCGTCATTACTGGACTGGAGTAGATGAAACATATGAAACAGTCTGCCCCCCCCCATAAATCAGGAAAACCAAGTTTTAAAAATGCGCAGGGTCCCCTTCATGCCTTCTTACGGACATTTTTAATGATACTTGCGAATGTTTTAATTATGTTTAATTATTTTGTCATGCTTCCTTTTTTTCATTTTTGCTTTACAAGTGCTTTCTGCTACTTGCCAGGCCGTCACTGTAAATAAGAAACTGTTCTAAATGATTTTCCTGGTAAAATAATGGTTAAAAAGATGACATGATGTATGAGGTGACTGTGCCCTGTTTTTCCACAGCTAACCATTATTGTGGCTTGTTCAGTAGCTGTAGGAGAATGGGGTGGAGGAATCGTTGCTTTTCACCAAAACCTCAGTGTTGAGCCGCTGAAGCCGCTGTCTTCATTGCAGAACAAAGGCCCTGGTGCTGGAACTCCTGGCAGCCGTGTGCCTGGTCAGAGGAGGCCACGAGATTATCCTGTCCGCCTTTGACCACTTCAAAGAGGTAAGGCACCAAGGCAGTCTATGCTTCTGGGCCTGTGGCTCTTCTTCGGCACTGACCCCACAGCTCCCTGCCTTCCTCGGCCGCTTGGGGGTCCTCGCGAATGTGGGATTTTCCCAGGCTGAGAAAGCTAAAGCGAAAAAATGTTAATGGCACAAGTGATTGATTTAACTCTGTGAGTATGCATTTGACAGCACTGAAGGTGGTCCTAATTTGTGCAGCGATAAAGATCCAGACCACTACACGGCGGACTACCGTTCAGGCATGACCATAAACTGAGATGTTAATTACCTCGCGATGCAGGCCCTTAATTCTAGCCAATTAAATCTTAGTGTTAGCGAGCTGCGGCCAGACGTTGTTTATTGCATTGGGAAATAGATGTTAACTTTTTAAGCAAAAATATAATCAATGACCCTCTTCTATCTTAAGCCATTTTCACACATGAACTCCAGGCATTGTCTGGAGAGTCAAGTGCGGAGTTTTTCAAAATTGCCCTTCTACACATGTGGCACGCAGCCGGAGAATGTCCGTGTCAGACGTATTCACACCTACTAGAAATACTCTGGTAGGTATAGATATGAGGGGTGGTGCTTGGGTGGAGCGTGCAGGAGGCAAGACATGATGCAAAAAGTACTGGCAGATTCCTTCAGCGAAACCTCAGGTTCTTTCAGAGTCAAATGATGAGGCAGCTTCCTTAAGCTTGAGCAGTTTATTAAGACGGGATGAAGATGTTGCAGAACATGTTTACACACGCCCAGTTGACGGTCTATCTGCGTCTGTCTGCCCCCCCGAGGGAAGCCGGCCCTTTATCTATGGTCTTCGTACAGAATCCTGGGGCCAGGGAGTCAGACGGCCTTGGTGACAGTGAGCCGCATGAGAGCCAAAGAACATGATGTGAGGAAGCGAGTAGCAAAGACAGAAAGAAATAAAAAAGGAAGAAATAGAAAGGCTATAAAGGAGTAAACTAAATAGAAATAACTTCAATAGCTACAAATTAACTTGGAAAATCCCTCAGTACGCTGCGGAAATCGCATTGTTTTGTTAACAGCGCTACTAGCAGATGTTCCTGAATCTAGTCGTCTGTCCAGTCAGCCATGTTTGTTGCGGTCTTCTTAGTGTTAATGACCATTCTTCTTTGCCCTCAAATGTTTATTTTCTTCCATTTTCGTGTTATTCTCTTGACAGAAACGTCATCAACGCACCCACTCACTCGCGGCGAATTATCCAGAATTCTCCCTGGTCCATTCACACATGGGAGTCATTCGGAAATTACCTCGACCACGTAATAGGGAGCTAGCAGTTCGTTCAATGTCCGGTATCGCCTGATTTGGACATTTGCGTTCACACATACAGCCCCTCTCGGGTAATGTCTAAAAAACGTTCAGGGTGGCAGTGCATGTCTGAGGTGGGCTGGAAAGTATGATGTAGACCCTAGTGGATTTTACAAAGATTGTGCTGCAAGGAAAGTGAGGGCAGGGTTAGTATGGATGATAACTATACTACCCACAGCACAGGAGTAAAAAGAGCAGGATCAACAGAGGCATATTTCTCAAGAATAATTGCTAAAAATATGGACATTTTGTGTCCTGCCTACAAGAAACACAAAATGGCCACCCTGGACTGCGAGGAAAAAAATCTCCTGTTTGTTTTCTGACCCCTTGCAGTGTGTGGGAGTCTGGCTGTTGCCTGCTCTCTCACATTCCCTTTTCTGTCATCTTCCCATTCCACAAACTCCTATAATTAGGAATAAATTGCTTTCTAAACAGCGCGTGTACTCCTTATAGGGGTGTTACGAGGGCAGATTGTAATCAGAGGGTTTGCCGCCGTTCCGTAGCAACCAGACCGTGTGCTGGGAGTGCCCGGCTGTGGCTGTGGTGAGGCGCTTTTGTCGCCTGTGGCCTTGCTGGTGTCACAGGGGCTTTGGTGGGGGGGGGCATCCTGACACGTGTGGCCCCGCCCCCAGGTGTGCCGGGAGAAACAGCGCTTCGAGAAGCTCATGGACTATTTCCGCAGCGAGGATGGAAACATCGACTTCATGGTGAGCTGAAGTTGGAGCGTGTTCTGTTGAAATGCGCCGTGTTACACGTAGGGGGTGGGGGGGTGACGTGTCCGCATCTAGGGCTTCAGGTGAAATCATATGGCCAATCACAGCCCTACAGGTGCTCATGGACCAGGTGCAGATTAGACAGGAAAATCCACCCCCATACCTTCCCACAAAGTGTTTAAATGTGTTTCCATATACAGGAGTGTCTTAACTGGGTCATAACCAAGCCAAAGTAGTCACAGTCATTACCTGTATGGATTGATTCCCAGGAGAGATGAGGTTTAAATGAAATCCTCAGACAGCAGGGAAATGCCCGTGCATGAAAACCACATGATGAAGGTGACCGCTTAGTTGTTATGAATTACAGTATCGCAGGTTCATAAATAACTCAGACAAATGTGTCACCCAGGTGGCCTGCATGCAGTTCATCAACATCATGGTGCACTCAGTGGAGGACATGAACTTCCGGGTACACCTGCAGTATGAGTTCACCAAGCTGGGCCTGGACGAATTCCTGGAGGTGGGTGGCTTCTTACCCGACCTTGGGTTCAGCGACTAGCTAGCGGGGCGCTAAGAAAAGTATCGCTAATCTTGTGGCCCCAGACATCAGATTCAGCAGGAAAGGTACATTAGCACAGTGTGCAGACCAGTGAGCAGTGTGCAGATCAGTGTGCCGTGTGCAGTGTGCAGAACATCACCTCCCTCCTCCACGCCCTGTGTTGGGTTGTATAAATTACATGGTGACAATTTACTTGAGGGGGTGCAAATAATGTAGTAGTACATTCTGACTTAATGTATTAGTTAAGCAGAAACTAAGTGTTAATTACGTACTTATCCCATGTTCGTTCATCATTAATTGATCATAACGGTTTATGAATTTCATGCAGTTACTGTATTTGTTCATGATTTGTATTTGAGTAGTAACTAAGTGAAGTGTTGCCCATTCTTCTATATCAACATTACAGAACTCACTGATTTTGTTGTTGTTTCTGAGATGAGACTGCCAGTGAGCTAAATCCAGGCTTTGTCATCGTACTTTATAGTATCTGGAACTAAAAACTCACTCAGTCCTCATGTAATCCAACAAAGAACTTTTGTTGAATGTCCAAAACTCACAAGTCCCTTGAAATTTTCCCGAAAATGTATCTCATGGGCTGAGCGAGTTTTGGAAGTTTTGTGGTTTTTTTCCTTATTATGTCATCAGATTTCATCATTCTTTTATCGACACGCTGCATTGTTTCTTTAGGATGCATTAAATAACTCATTTCTAATTGTCACAGGAAAATTACTTGAAATCAGCTGAAAGAACCATTTCAGATGTATGATGCTATCTCCTGGATTGTGGGAAGTGCTTGTATGGTGCCCCAGGCACTGCGGTGCTCAGCCACTCAGCATGTTCAGCTTATCTCGGGCTTCCGTCTGAGTCAGTGGAAAATCCTTGTTTCAGCTGATCACTGGGTGTTCTCCTCCTCCCTGCAGAAATGCAGGAACACAGAAAGCGACAAGCTCTCCGTGCAGATTCAGGCTTACCTGGAGAACATGTTTGATGTGGGAGGCTTACTGGAGGATGCCGAGACCAAGAACGTGGCTCTTGAGAAGGTGGTGGACCTGCAGGAGCAGCTCTCCCATGTAAGGTTGCCCTCAGCATCACTGTTAATACTGCTGTCTTATTTGACCGATAGCTTCCCCTCACCTGAGTTGTGTGGTGACTCAGTATTGAAAAGGTGAATGCTAAATAGCAACAAGTATGTAACAATGGACAGAAAAGGTATTCCTCTTTCAAACTCTTGTGACCCAACTTTGGACGCTTCCGGCAAGGAAGTTCCATTAGGAAAACCTGAAGATGTGGAGTTCTGAACCGTAAACTGCTATCTACTGCCCCCATGTGGCTACTCCTGATTCCACTTTTACTTAATACCCATCCATCCATTTTCTATAACATTTCACCCAGTTTCACATGAGCTTGGAACTTATCCCAGAAAGCACAGGACTCTAGGGGACAGGGGACAGTCCGAATGGGACGTCAGTCCAACATAACGCATACACTGCCGAAGTATTACACTGTGGGGCTCAGTCAGCATTCTTGTTACTTCACACTTCCAGAGTTAGAGGTTTGAATCCTACCTCTACTGTTTATGTTTGCATGTCCATCCCATGTCACACAGGTCTCCTGTAGGCACTTCAGTTTGCTCCTGTAGTACAAAGACATGCACTTAGGCTAATTGGTATCTCTAAATTGCCCCTAGAATATGATTGTGTTGGACAGATTCCTGCAGGCACAGAATGAGGCTAATTTTCATCCTGGGAGATTTATGTCCAAGACAAGCAAGTTCTGGGGGAACTTTGTAAATGATGCCACAGTTGAAATTAATATCCTGATAAAATTTTTTACTGACATTTTAAGAAGGAAATAATAAGTAGCGTATTGAACTGTTCAAGCAGTCTGACTTTTTCAGCTCCTACTGGTCTCTTTCTAACATCCATCGTTTGAGAAACTTCCAGTGAGTATCAATAGCAAGCGATTAGCTGTGGCACCTCTGCCACTTCACACTGTGCTCACTCAGCTCTAAATGACAAAAGATCGCAACGATCGGACAAAAGATCACGGTGATCGGATGAAAGATCGTGCTGCGTATTTGCGGATTTCCCTACGCAGAGCAATCGTGATATTTTCTGCGTGAGAAAACTCGCTGGTTAATATTCCGAAGCATTGTTGTACAATTTTAAAGCTGTAAAATTATTTTGTTTCTGACCGGCTCAATTTTAAACCAGTCAAATTATTTTGTTTCTGAGAGGCACAACACCCAAGCGGCCCGCAGGGAATTCTCCTGAGTCTCCGGGGTGGAACTCTTTAGAGCAATGGTCTCCGGCATTTTTAGTAGTGAGAGTCACAACATTACATTTTGGGGGTGGGGGGGAAGGGGAGGTTCCCACTGATATATTTTGTTGACTGGATAATACTCTGAGTGAAGGTGATACTGATTATCTATTGACTGGGAATGACTTAAAGATGCACCTGTCGATCATGATTGCCCGTTTGGTGACCCCTGTTTTAGAGCCTTTTATAAAATGAATCACACCAATGAATCATAAGCCCTAATTCCAAGCTTAGGGAATACAGGCAAGAGGAAACGGGTCACCACCAGCATTGGCCCCTGTGGCTTATTTCTCATCCTCCAGTCTGTCTCCTTGTGTCATTTTGTTGACAGAAACAACGCGTGTCGTTCTCTGTCTTTGCCCATTTTCTTGCTCGGGTCGTCCCGTGTCCCCTGCGGGAAAGGTCACCCAACGCCACCATTCTCAGTGCTGTGGAATTACGAGGGAGGTTAGGCAAAACACTGCCCTCCTCGACTGGCTGACATTTGCAGCCGCTTGGATTCCAGTGCAGAAAGCACAGTTCCAGCTTCCTCTGCTGTGTCATCCTGCCAGGCATCTCTCATTTCTTATTGATGCAGCTGATAAAGGGAGGGGGGAGAGGGAGAGCGAGAATCGGAGGGTGTGGATCTGAGAGATCTGCTGGCATTTCTGCTCTTCAGATCGATTCCTTTCTTTCAAGGGCTCTCTTTTTGTATTCTGTGTCCTCCCTACTTTTTCATACCTACCTCTCTGTCCGAGCCCCACGCGCTACCCCAGGGAATATTCGCTATTTCTCCTCCTTCTTCATCTTCCTGGAAGGTGACAGAAAAGCTGCAAGAGGTGGAGAATGAGACAATCATGAAAGTGGCAGACCTGGAGAAACAGCTCCTCCAAAAAGACAAAGATCTGTTTTCCATCAAGGTAAGATCTCAGGATGTTGTTGTGCTTTGTCAATCACTAATTTATTCTCATTTGCTATCTGGGCCATGCTGGTGTTACAGGGGCCTTGGGTGGGGGGGGGCATCTTAATGTTTCCTGATTTCTTCTCATGTTAACTAGTGACAAAATGTTTGGTATTGGCCGTGTGTAGGATCAGCGGTATATTCCAGTGCAAGAGTAGTAAAACAGAAAGTGAAACTAAAATTCACACCCACGACAAACATTATTGGATTAAATGATTACGGTTAACAGTTATCATACTCATTCAGTGTAGGTACCCTTGCACAGAATCAAATAGGCTACAATATAAAGTAATATGGTAATGCATAATAAAAATATAATACAAATAATATAATAATATTCTAAGTTCTTAGACACTTGAATACTTAAGATTTTATTGTTGATTGTTCTCTTCTGCTTTGAATGTATCCCACGGCCTATAAGGAGACATATGAGGCGGCGAGTTCCCAGGTCAACACCCTGAGACGCATGATTGAGGAGAGGGACGTTGCCTTCCAGCAGCAGGCCAATGTGGAGAAGTGCCTACAGGACCGTGAGCAGCGTAGTACGCTCCACCTGCGCCCACAGCCGGAGGGAGATGCCTCCAAATGTGCCCTAGCGGGAGGGAGTGAAGACCTCAGCGGGGGTGCGGAGCCCAGGGCTCCAGGGAGCAACTGCCCCACCACTGTGGAACCACAGCCTCAAGCTCCACCCCCACCTCCACCACCACCTCCACCCTTACCTTCCACCTCAGGTATTGCTCTTCACCTTCCTGACACATAGGGGGCCCTGATGAGCATGCTCACTTGGAGAGGTACTGTCTTTTTGTTATTCTACATCACTTATAAGCATATCCCAAGCAGCTGTAACAGCAGAGTTAATTTAATAGTTAGGTATTGCTTGGGCAGATAGGATAGAGAGAGATGCCTTGGGAAACATTATCTTCAATACTAAAAAGCCCCAGTAGGTGAGATTATAAAGCTAATATAATGAAAATGATCATGCAGCTGCTACTCTTCCCCTCTGCTGCCCCCAGGGGGAGGTATGATGATTTTGGGTCCTCCACCACCAGCGCCACCACTGCCGGGAACATCACCATCCGTCATCCTCAGTGCCGGCCTATCAGGTGAGAGAAGCGAGATACCTGGCTGCGTGTGAGATTTCAGCAAGTCTTCATCTGCATGTGTGAGTGTGATAGCACTTGCTGTCGATGAGTCAAAGAAAATTATAAGCACAATGGACTGTCGTATCGCTTTGCAGCCATTAGAATCAAGAAACCCATCAAGACTAAATTCCGACTTCCTGTGTTCAACTGGACGGCCCTCAAGCCCCATCAGATCAAGGGCACTGTGTTTAATGAAATCGATGATGAGCGAGTCCTGGAGGTGAGACATAGTCTTCCTTTGTCACTTTTCCCATTACAATCCTCTCACCCTTTTCTGTCTCACATACGTAGGGAAGACCCAACACCACAATGCGTCCCAGGCCCATGTTGTATACATTCTCTGTTCTTAATTTGTGAATGGGTGGCCCAACTTCAAATGCAGATTCTTGGTGTTTTCGTTCTCCTAGGAGCTGGACCTGGATAGGTTTGAAGAGCTTTTTAAAACCAAAGCACAAGGCCCTATGATGGACCTTACCTGTCCAAAGGGCAAGGTGTCCCACAAAGCCGCCAACAAAGTCACCCTTCTAGATGTCAACCGCTCCAAGAACTTAGCGATCACACTGCGCAAAGCTGGCAAAAGCACAGAAGAGATCTGCAAGGCCGTCCAGCTGTGAGTGTCAACCCTATTTTTGCTAGAACCTCCGCAGTCACACAGTCAGGAATGAAATAGAAGTGCCTGTTCTGTTGGTGTAACATCTTGGTCTCTGCTTGATGATATCCCAGAATGCAGCGTTTCTTCAAACGCTTACTCCACAGCTTGAGCACTCCTTTTCGGGAAAACAGACCACTTTAAAGTTTTGGTGCGCTACACGGGTTACTGAGTGCTGTGGGAAGTTTCTTCTAACATGATGCCATGTCTGACACCTTCAGGTTTGACCTGAAGGCCCTGCCGGTAGACTTGGTAGAGTGCTTAATGCGGCTTCTGCCAACGGAAGCAGAGAGCAATCTGCTTCGGCAGTACGAGCGTGAGAGACGCTCCCTGGAGCAGCTGGCTGAGGAGGACCGCTTCATGTTGCACATCGGCAAGATCGAGAGGCTCACACAGAGGATGAACATGATGGCGTTCATGGGCAACTTCGACGACAACGTTAACATGCTAATGCCGGTACTTCAGCTGCCCGCCTACCCGCCCGCCCAGCCTGTGCAGCCTGCACCTGAATCCTCCCTGCGAGTCCTCTGGGAAGGCTTTCCATAAGATTTTGGAGTGTGTCTGTGGGAATTTTTGCCCATTCATCCAGAAGAATATTTGTGAGGTCAGATGCTGATGTTGGGCATGTAGGCCTGGCTTGCAATCGCCATTCTGGTTCATCACAACAAAGGTGTTCGACGGGGTTGAGGTCTGGGCTCTGTGCGGGCAGGATCAAATTCTTAAACACCAAACTCACCCAGCTATGTCTTTATGGACCTTGCTTTGTGCACTGGGGCACAGTCATACTGGAACAGAAAAGGGCCTTCCCCAAACTGTTCCCACAAAACTGGATTCATAGAATTGTCTTGCTGTGCTGAAGCACCTGTGGCAATGGGTCTGAATGAAACACCTGAATTTAATGATTAAGAGGTGTGTCCCAATACTTTTGACCATATAGTGTAAATACTATATACTAAGACAAGCACTTAACTGACGTTAAATAAGGACCTTATGTACCTTTTCCAACTTGCAATTTGACTTAAAGACAGACTTAGGCAATGGATCTTGTTTGTGGCATGAGGACTGCCTGTGTAGCATAATATTTTTTCTATGTCATGGTTGTCATGTAAGAGAAGCTCTGCTCTTACGTGTTAATGTCTCCCGCATCCAGCAACTCAATGCCATAATCGCAGCGTCTGCCTCGGTGAAATCGTCCCCTAAGCTGAAGAGAATGCTAGAGGTGAGCCAACCCTGTCAGAAGCTCCATTTGGCGCCTGTCATGCTGCTTCTGTTGCCAATCCAAAGATTAGCATGTTGTCCTCAGCTATGTCGCTCTCCAGCACGAGATTTAGATCTTTTGAGTACTCAGCAGATTATTAGTAATTAGCTTTTGGAATCTCTGACTGATTCCTTAGTTTATTGATTCCTTTGGCGTTAAACCAGGTCATAATTAATAGTGCATGTTAAGGGCCTAATTTTTTCAATTGCTACGTAGACAGTAGATCTCTCACATTTTGAAAGATTTATCCGAGCAGTGAACTGCCTTTTTCCTACAGATTATTTTAGCCCTGGGGAACTACATGAACAGCGGCAAAAGGGGGTCCGTGTATGGGTTCAAACTACAGAGCCTGGATTTGGTGAGTCATGAAGAGGAATGTAAATGTGATATGGTATTTCTAGCTGAATTTTGTAACTGTATATATAGTAATTTTGACACTGAACCCATCATTTTTCATGAGCTCACAGCCACAACCTGCCTTCTGCAATAATAGCAGCTTCATGCGTTATCAGTTTCAGACTGGTACACAAAACCATTGCAGCTATACAGCATGGCTGTCCCTGGGGCAAACTGTGTGACTTACTGTGTAACTTTGTTAGTGATTCTGATGCCTTTTCTGCCTTTAGCTGTTGGACACAAAATCCACAGACAGGAAGATGACTCTTCTTCATTACATTGCTCTTATCGTGAAGGAGAAGTACCCTGAGCTCGCTGTTTTCCCCAGTGAGCTACACTTTGTGGACAAAGCAGCCAGTGGTAGGCTTGTTGTTGCTATTTTTTAAATTGAATGTACCTGAGATATTGACTCTGTGGGTGAGTGTATGATTGAATCTGCTATGGATGTGTTCCTCTGGCTTCTCTTTTACTGCGTGGTCCAGTTTCCCTGGAGAATGTGCTGCTGGACGTGCGGGAGCTGGCTAAGGGCATGGAGCTAATCCGTAAGGAGAGCAGCCTTCATGACCATGCCGTGCTCAAGAGCTTCCTGCAGATCAATGAAGGACGGATGGAGAAACTGCAGAAGGATGCCAAGATGGCGGAGGTGCTCCCCCGGCGATGTAATGGGAGTGTCAAGACCTTGACCCTGTGCAAGACCTCAAAGACAAGCTTCTACTAACTATATTCATTTTCACTTTTGATGGCACAAAGACCCTTAACTGTTTGTCTAACCCAGAGTTGTGGAGATTAAGGAGATAGGTGGTATTAAACATTCAGCAAACACTGTCCAGCAGCACAATGCCTTATGGCATATTTTGCTCTAAATAATTTCTCCTTTTTTTTCACTGCCTTGCAGGAGGCTTTCAGCAACGTGGTTCACTACTTTGGGGAGAACCCAAAGACTACCCCTCCCTCCATTTTCTTCCCTGTGTTTGTACGCTTCATTAAGGCTTACAAGGTAAGATTATTCTGAGGATTCAAAACTTCCCTGTCGTTCCCTCTTTGGCCATCTGTGCAGAAGCTGTGTCCATCTCCCCTGTCCAGTAAGAACTCTGATTTCATATTCGGCTTCTCTTATTCTCATATCCGAGTTCTTTCGTGCTTTTATTTTGTGGGACGGTGATGATGCTGTGGCCGACAGGATGTCAAACGCTCATCGACAGGAAAGGCCAGCTGACCTAACTTGACTTTGGAGGGCTCTATTCCAACCATCAACAGCCCAGCGTAATTCGCTGTCAGCTCTGTCCTTCCTAAGATTGTTTGAGGGTCAGATTTATGATCATTGCAGTGTGGTGGCCCTTGAACCCCCCCCCCCCCCAGGTTGGTTTCATTCAGAATAATTTGTTTTGAAAATATCGATGTATCCACAGCCAGTGTTGGGGAAGTTCCTCACAAAAGTCATTACAGACAGAGGTGGGAAGTTCAGATCCAGAAAGTACAAATCCAGACCAGGATTTTGTTTCAACCAACCAGTTGAGTACTCTGTGACTGTGACTC
>JAODLD010000094.1:1271786-1290161 GCA_026781065.1 Mormyrops boulengeri
CCACCCGCCCCGCCCCCCTGCCCCCCCCCCCCCCACCCCCCCCCACCCCCCCCCCGGGCCCCCCCCCCCCCCCCCCCCCCCCCCCCCGAGGCCGGCCCCCCCCCCCCCCCCCCCGGGAAGGGGTGATTAGATTTGCTGGTGGCAGGGGTAGGGCTGATCGCAGACAGGGTGGATGGGGTTGTTGAAAGTGGAGACACCTACCTCTGACTCATGCCAGCAGGTCAGTGTGAAATAAAGCAAAAACAACATGAGTGGAGGATGAGCCGATGGTCACGAAAACGGAGAAAAAAAAAAAAAAGTGTCACGTGGCCACAGAAGTACAAGTGACACGGCACCCATGAGACCGGCTGTTCCAGGAAATCTGTCACGTAGTAGTTACAGCATGAGGCAAATGATGAAGGATGGAGAGAGTAAGACGAGTGAGGAGCATACATGAGGTCCGGGTGATGTCGGTATGACAAGCATGCTGTCACTGTGTGTGTGTGTGTGTGTGTGTATTTGGTGGGGTGGGTGGGTGGGGGGGGGGTGCAGTGGCCCGACCCTTACCGCACTTGTCCTCGTCAGAATTGTCACCACAGTCGTTGTCATAGTCACACTGCCAGCGGCCCGGAACGCAGCGGTTGTTTTTACAGCGGAATTGGTATGGCTCGCAGGTCCTCTCATCTGGGGGGGTGGAACGACATCTTAACACCATTCTGCATTGTTTTTCCCCCAATTATTTGTCCCCAGGTTGCCGGCTCCTTCCGCCCTCAGAGCCCTCAGGCTCTGCGAGGCCACACCACCGTTTTACCCTTTTAAACTCCATCTAGTCCCTCTGTCGACAATTGCAAAAAAAACCTTCCATTTGCGGGACATGGACCGCATGACTGTGGAGGTTCTGATCCGGCAGTGACCGCAGATTACAGTTAAGTCACCCGGCTTTTCTTAAGTGTGACAGATGGGACGCAATGACAGACAGAGTGAACGGAGAAGCTGGGATGGACATTAAAACCCTGCCCCTGGAGGACCCTGTGCCCCTACTCACCGCACTCCTCCTTGGGCTCGTCGGAAGAGTCCCCACAGTCGTCTTCTCCATCACACTTCCAGCGCGCTGGGATGCAGCGGCCCGAGTCCTTACAGCGGAACTCGTCAACGCCGCAGATCATCTGGGCTGGAGGGAGACGTCGGGAGGAGGTTATATACAGAGAGGAGAGGCGAGAGCAGGAGAGGAACAGCAGGGGGCAGCCTTACTGCAGTTGGCGGGCTCATCGGAGCCGTCCACACAGTCGTTGTCGCGGTCGCACACCCACACGCGGGGGATGCAGCGCTTGGTGATGGAGCATTGGAACTGGTTGGGGGCGCAGGTGACCTCGGCTGCGGGGGCGAGAGACAGGAGGTGGCGTCACGGGGGAGGAGTTACCTGCACGCAGCGGGACTGGAGGCGGAAGAGTGGGGAACAGTGCAGGCACTGAGAGGCACATCTGGAGATCCAGCGTGTGACCGGGGAAAGGCGTCCCGGGACACAGCAGGACAAAGGCCGCCTTGTGGGATTTACACTGAATTGGAAAGCTCCGCTCGGCAGGCAGAGGAGGATGAAAACGCGAGACAGGGCGGCAGTGGCGGGAAAGGAGACTCACGGCAGTCCTTCTCGTCCTCGCCATCCCCGCAGTTGTCCTGCCCGTTGCAGCGGAAGATTCCGGGGATGCAGCGGCTGGGCTGGGTGCATTTGAACTGGCTGGGCAGGCAAACGTGGATGTCTGGATGGGAGACATGGAGCAGGGAGAGGAGTCTGATGATGATGATGATGATGATCATCATCATCATCATCATCCTGCTCCTGGTGGTGACGGGTAGCCTGCATAACTGGGCGGGATTTATCTCCTTTAAAGGGCTGCATCCCCATTTCGATTTGGTACTTCAACGTGAATCGTGCTAAGGTGTGTTCGCTGGCCTTGTTCATTCTCTGCCAGAATGACCCAGACCCACAAAGCCTCAATCTGCCAGTGAGGGGGCGGCTGGGGAAGGACACGGGAGAAGCTGGGTGGGGGGGAGACGCCACCGTACCGCAGTTGGCCTCGTCAGAGTTGTCCTGACAGTCGTTGTCTCCATCACAGATGTAGGCTGGGTTGGTGCAGATCCCAGTGCCACACTGGAACTGGCCTGGTCGGCATTTGAACTCGGCTGTTGGGGAGAGAACACAAAGCCGAAGTGGTTACTGGAGTGATGGGAGGCCATGGATTCATTCTGAAGATGCTTGGCGGCTGAAGGTAACCTTGTTCTTCAGGCAGTCATGGACCAGTGCCGCCTGTAACTGCTCCAGTAGGGGATACTGGGGGAAGTCAGCAGCTACTGTTCCCTTATTTCTACCTTTGAACTTATTTAGTTCTACTCTAACTCATTATCACCAGATGAGACATTCAGTCCCAGTGAACGTTGCAGCCTGGTGTTGGTTCCGGAAAGGTCAACACACTCACGGCAGTCGGCGGGCTCATCGGACCGGTCCCCACAGTCGTCCTCAGTGTCACACTTCCACCAGAAGGGGATGCACTTGTCGTTCTTACACACAAACTGTATGGACAGCAAGAGATCCATGAGTACAGATCTACAGGGCTGACCAATGGGTCCGGCCCCAGGTTCGATGCGGACCCGCGCCCCTTACCTGGCTGGCTGTGCAGTTGGACATGCAGCGGTGCCCGTCGTGGGCCAGGTAGAAGTTGGTGGGGCAGGCGCACTTATAGCCGCCGCCCGGTGACAGGAGGCAGAGGTTGGAACAGCCACCGTTGTTTGTCTGACATGGGTGGTTAGTCACTGCAGCAGGACGAGGGTGCGGGAGATGAGCGTGACTGTCCTTCCGTCCCCCTCCGTGTCGTTAAACATTCCTACCCCAAGTTACTGTTCCTTCCTCCCACCCCAGTGCTGCGTTGTTCTGATGTAAATGATACAGCTCTCATCTCACCAATGGCACTTAAAGCTAGTTACTGACTATAAACACAGGACCAGGATTGCCCCCCCCCGCCAGCCCCGCCGCCGCCGCACTTACCCTCAGGCTGCCGGGATGGGTGGAAGATGTGGATGTCCATCGGCCTGTGGAGGGTACTGATCAGCATGGTCTTATTGGTGCCCAGGGTCTTGTGGGCCCTGTTGATGGACTTGGTCTCCCAGTCAGTCCAGTAGATATATTCCTCAAACAGAGTCATGGCAAAGATGTGGGGAATGTCTTGGCTCAATACTGGGGACACAAAAGGACCAGGGAACGCAGGGTGAGCCTCCTGGTGAGATCCACAGATATGAACCCTTTCTGACTCCACATTTACGGAGTGCTTTAATACACCCGTCCTCCATGGTCTGGTATTATAATATTATACCCATCTTTCTTCTTTCCAGTTGTTCTCCTAACAGAAAATGTGACTGCAGATACATATTTATTTTTTCCTCTGTCTGTATCTCTATGCGCTTGATAATTTGGGAGCGAACCCCATGCCCCTGTCAGCTGAACAGGAGCCGGCGCCAAGCTGCCGATGTCTGGACGCCCACAGCTCCCTCGTTAGTCATTTCATTATGCTGATGTATGAGCCTGAGGCAGCCTGCTAACTCGCCGTCTTCACAGTTTCTGAGAAAGCGGAGGGGGGTCGCATCGAGGCCTGAAGAGCAGCGGCGGCACCTGGGGACCAAAGTCCTCAACGAGGACAGAGATACAGGGCAGCTCCCTACGGGGGCAATGGTGCACGAGGAGAACCACATCTACTGACTGACTCACCTATAGTAGGCGGGTTTCTACTTTTGATTTTGACATCTAAGTTCTGGCCCTGGAAAGACCATGACTGCTGGTAGGTCATGTTGATTATGTTGGGCGGACAGGTTCATACGCCACTGGGCTCAGTTTGTACAACCCAGCTGGTCTCGAAGACGCCTGACCTGTGTGTCGGTTGGTGCCATCCAGGCTGGCAAACTCGATGTAATCCTCCCGCGCGTCAGCCCAATAGATACGGTCGTTGATGAAGTCCAGCGTCAGGCCGTTGGGCCAGGTGATGCGCTGCTGAACGATGACGCTGCGGTTGCTGCTGTCCATACCGATCCTTCCAATGTGGGGATTATCGCCCCAGTCCGACCAGTACAGGTACCTGGGGAATGTAGGAGTTTGGGCTGGTTAATAAGACAATATGATTGATATTGCAGTACTCATCCAAACAAAGGAAGTGAGATTATATAATCTTTTATAGGGGTATATAAATCAAATCGATCAATAGTAAAGAGGAAGTCAGGTCTGAAGGGGCGGCGCCTCACCCATTACGCACGTCCACCGCCACCGCACGCGGCTCCCGCAGGCCCGTGCTGACCAGCACCGTCCGAAAGGCCCCGTCCAGCCGGGACACTTCAATGGTGTCTCTACCCTTGTCGCACCAGTAAAGATTCCCACCTACCCAGTCAACGGCCAAGCCGTCCGGGTTGCTGAGGGAGGTCCGGTGCAGCACCTGGCCAGAGAGCCAATCAGAAAATGAGTGTGCAGCGGGGGCGTGGCCAGAGGCATGACGAGATGGCCCTCACTGACCTGCACGTTGCTGCCATTGATGTGCATGCGTCGGATCATGCTACCCTGCGTCGTCACATCCGTCCAGTAAATCATCTGTTCCCTGTAGTCAAAGTCCAAGGCCACTGCGTTGTTCAGACCCTGCACCCCCACAGAAACGCACAATGATTCAGTCCATCACAGAAACTGCAACTTCAAACGCCATAAAGAGCTAAGTGCAGCACTAAAGAATGAGGAAGTAAATGCTTATTGCAGTTCGCTGGCTCATGCCAGGTTGGCCTCAGGTTGTTTTCACTAATTAACATTCTGCGGGCCTCACCTGCTTCAGGAGGGTGTAGTTGGAGCCATCCAGGTTCAGCTTACGCAGGTAGTAGCGGTTGGCAAATATCAGGAAGGGTTCTTCCGCTGACAGGAGAGAGGAGAAGGAGAACAGAGCCAAGCGTGGTGAACCAGATGGTCGGAACGAACAGACAGCTACCAAGGACAGCTCTTGAGTCACCAGAGACTCATCGAGGTGTCGAGGAGTGCTTCACTTTATAGGAGACACTCTCTGCTGAGTGTGCTGGAGAGTGCCCCCACCTGGATGTTTCATTGTAGAGTGCCACTGCAGGCACTGCGGCAAAGACATAATCTCAGATGCATCCTTCTAAGCAACCCACTGGCAGTTACAGATATGGAAATTAAACTTTATAAGCACCTTAGGTGGATGGCACCTCCTGCTGGTGGGGGCCGTCCTTACCTGAGGTCGACTTGCAGGCTGTGGGGTCATTGGTCCGGCGCTCAAAGCCCTCCACACACTGGCAGTGGAAGCTGCCGTAGGTGTTGATGCAGCGCTGGGAGCAAGGGTAGGAGGAACGGCACTCATCAATGTCCATGCAGGTCTTGCCGTCCTCCTTTAGCTGGAACCCAGGATGGCATCTGCACTGCAGGGGGAGCAATAGAGCAACCCGTCACACCGGCCGTCCTTCTGTTACTACCTATTTGGATGAAAAATTAAGCTCCTTGATGGACATTATTTTGCTTAATGAAATGATTTATATTTAATTTAGTCCAGCTTGACATTTAATTCAGTTAATTAATTCAGGCACCTTTTCCATTACAGTCAGGAATCCTGACTGCACCCTTCAGCATAGGTGATGTAGTGATTCCCACAGAGATGAGCTACTTAAAAGGATTAACTGTTTTACTGCAAATCAAATCTTTTGGCACAGCACAAACAGCAGATCAGCCGCATCCTTAACACAGACTGCATAAACTCTATCCATGCTTAGACGGAAGTTAGACTAAAATATCTCTGGCCCAGGTCACTCATCCCTAAAATATCGTGGTGCCCGTGTGTCCTCGCTGCAGGAGGCTCGTCATCCGCAAACACCCCCGCTTCTGTCAGAGCCTGGCTGCCCCCAGGGGCCCGCTGAGCGAAGCGGGGAGGGCCCTACCTTGTACCCGATCTTGAGGTCCTCGCACATCTGGGAGCAGCCACTGAGTTTGCTGTTCAGACACTCGTTTATGAAGCAGTTGAGCTCGTCCGAGCCGTCACCACAGTCGTCGTTATGGTTGCACAGAAGGGTCTCGTTGACGCAGTTGCCGTTCTTGCACATGTACGCTGTGTCGTTGCACTTCTTCTCTGCTCCGGGAAACACGGTGCAGGGAGAGAGCGTTAGCCGTCACGGGGTATCGGCATCTGGAGCAGCTCTCTCAGCTACACCCAAGACGATATCCAAAGGCTACGCAAATATGGATCCGATGTTTGCAAATTTGAGTTACGAGACAGACTCAAACTAGCACACCTCTGATTTCTCAAGACAAAATCGCTACCAGCTGTCTTTTAGAAAGCATTCCTCAATCTTAAAGAGAGTGAACTAACTTAGAGTGAACACTGGCATATTTGGCTGTCACTGCTCTCCGAGGAAATTTTAACTTAATATAGTAGTTTAATATAGTGGTTTTTATATCTATTTTTAAGTTTGTACATGTGAACATTTTCGATTGTGCACCATAGTTTGATAATTCTGGTTTCAGAATTATCCGCTGATATTATTAAATCTGCTCCCCGTGATCTACCAGACCAATGTTCCTGATCACCAGGATGCGGATCCTCCCACTGATAGTTGGATCATTTTCTCCGCCTCGATCATTAATGCCTTAATGCTTAGGTATACTGCAATCGAGCTCCTGTGACTCCATGCACATTTGAGCCCCGCCTGCACTGCTTCTCCATCATGATATGATATTCTTCGGTGGCCAAGGTACATTCACAGTGGATCACAATGGATCTTTTCCTATAGCAAGAATGGATCCATTTCTTCCTTTTGATCCACCGATTCCCGACCCCCAAGGAAACCACAGAGGTTTGCTAACCAGGTGGCAGGCAGCCCTGTTCAAGTTAGACGCAAAGCTTATTCTCCTTCTCTTAAATTGGCTTTATTCAACATTCAGTGCCTTACTAACAAGGCTCCATTACTATACAAATTCAACAAAGACCAAAAGATTGACCGTCTATGTCTCACAGAGACATGGCAGCAGCCTAAGGACTTTCCACAGTTAGACCAAACAATTCAAGCCGGGTTTGTTTACATTAATAAATCTCTCGTAGCTATGGTTGTGTACAGACCATCGAAAAAAAAATCAGCTGCTTTCATTACTGATTTCTCGTCTCTACTGACTCATCGGTCCGCTGTCTTGTAATACAATTTTACTTCAAGATTTTAATATTCATTTTGATAATTCCAATAATACTTTTGCTAATGATTTTATTTCTACTCTGGAATGCTTAGGTGTCAGTCAGTCTGCGAATTCTCTCACACATAAAGGACATATATGAGATTTAGTTTGTTGCTCAGACATTCTAATTTCACTGCTATTGAACTTCCTATTTCTGGCAATAAGGTTGTTTGATTTGATGCCCATTCTCCATGGACCAAAGGTGTAGTTGAGCAGACCATTACTTTTCATAATATTAATTGCTGATCCTGCTCCCTCCATAGATGCCCTTGCTCAGCATTATAACATCCTACCAGATGCCCTTTTAGGTCCTTGCTCCTCCACAAACCAAAAAGGATTCTTTTATCCTCCCAGCTCTCTGTTACACTTTGTCAATTAAACACCACAGGCCGCCATCTTGAACGTCTTTCCACTAAAACTGGTCTGACTGGTCAAAAGGCAGATTTTACACTGCTATAAGAATGATATTAATAGTGCAAAATCCTCCTGTTACTCATCCATTACCAGCTCAGCAGAGGGTAACGCAAGGTCGCTCTTCAACGTGAGCAGACTTCAGTCACCTGATGCAAATGTCTCCCATAAATCTAGTGAGCGATATTCCGCTTTTCACGTTATTTTAGCTGAAAAATTGTCACCATTCATCAACAGCCAGGCGCATCTGTCAATAAATCTGAAGAGGTGCTGTGACTGACCACCACCTCCCATGTTTAATGTCCCGACAGGACGTGACGTGTGTCGGCTTATTCTTAAATTTAAATAATCCAATATCAACCTAATATCATCGGTGGTTAAAGCCTGTCTGCCCACAATTTGCCACCTGATAATGTTGGCCTACACAGGATCGTGGGGCTCCGGAGACAATCCTGAATAACTCAGGAGGGGTTATGGATATGGATAATTAGTGCACCTTAGCATGTTTTTGGACTGGGGGGGGGGACAATGAACCTGGAGGGAAACCCCATGGCGACACAGGCCAGGGCGGAGACTCCAAAAAAACACAAGTACTACATGCTAAAGGCTAATTGTGGGTACAAGATATTTTCAAGAGGCACAGTGGCAGGACCCCCGCATGGGACCCCAGATGCCAGCAGGGGGCTCTAACCTGGGCCGCTGCAGCGGGGGTTGCTGGGAGCCTCGTCGGACCGGTCATGGCAGTCGAATTCACCATCGCACTCCCAGCTCTTGTCGATGAGGCAGCGGCCGTTTGCGCAGCGGAACTGGTTGGGCCCACAGGTGGGGTACTCTGTAAGGAGTAGATTTTTGGTCAGCCGACTAGCTGGGCCCCTGCCCTACCCGCTCCAGCTTAGCGCGTCCCACTCACCGCACTCTGGGGATTCATCGCTGCCGTCGCCACAGTCGTTGTCATGGTCACACACAAAGTGTTTAGGGATGCACTGCCGGTTCTGACAAAGAAACTCCGCCTCGTCACAGGTGTTGTTGAGTACTGGGGGGAGGTGGGGATCTAATTACTCACATCATCACTTTCCTGCAGCAGATTTGGTTGTTGAGAGACACTCCCCTGACTGCTCAGATACTGCTGAACATTCTGTTCCAGAGCAGTGATACTGAATCATCTCTGTTCTGTAACAACAAACAGCAGCACAGAAACTGGACGCAGGAGCCCTCCCAGGCTTACCACAACCGGCCTTGACGCTCTCGTCAGAGCCGTCGGGACAGTCCTTGTCTCCATCACATTTCCAGCGCTGTGGGACACACACGTGCGAGTCGGGGCACTGGAAGGCCTCGGGGCTGCAGGTCTTGTTTTCTGTAGGCAGATGTAAGGTAAGTTTGAGATGAGCCTCCATGCACCTGCACTGCTTCAGAGGCGTCCAGCAGGACTTACATGAGAAATATTCAGATGTGTTCAAAAATAAAAACAGTTTAGTTAACCAACTCCATCTTCCAGAGCTCCATGTCCACCGCAGCCCAGGAGTGTGTCCCCGTACCCATGGCCAAGGCGGTGTGACTTACTGCATCCACGTCTATCCTCGTCCGTGCCATCTCCACAGTCGTCGGTACCGTCACACAGCCAGGTGTAGGAGATGCATCGGTGGTTGGCGCATTCAAATTGTGACGGGGAGCAGAACTTGTCTAGAGCGAGAGGGAGAGAGGAACAGTTAGGATGAGCAGTCAGGGGGAGCGCAGAGAGGGGCAGTCGGGGGGAGCAGTCAAGGGGAGCAGAGAGGGGCAGACGGGGAGCGCAGAGAGGGGCAGACGGGGAGCACAGAGAGGGGCACACAGGGGGAGCAGTCAAGAGGAGCAGAGAGGGGCAGACGGGGAGCACAGAGAGGGGCAGACGGGGAGCACAGAGAGGGGCAGTCAGGGGGAGCAGAGAGGGGCAGACGGGGAGCACAGAGACGGGCAGACAGGGGGAGCAGAGAGGGGCAGTCAGGAGGAGCAGTCAGGGGAGCCCAGACAGGGGTCGTCAGGGTGAGCACAGAGAGGAGCGGTTGGGAAGAGCAGAGAAAAGAGGCGGTAGGGAGGAAGTGTGGTGGCGTGGCCATAGGACTCACCGCATTGCGCCTCGTCAGCGCCGTTCTCGCAGTCATACTCCTTGTCACAGGTCCAGCTCATGGGGATGCAGCGGCCGCTGGGACAGGCGAAGAAATTCACTGGGCACTTGCTCTTCCGCTTGTCTGTCAGGAGAGGCAACACAGCCAGGTAATGAGGGGGACAGCCGCACTTCCAGAACGTTCTCCACGCTGACACCCTGATCAGCTGCACACATCAAAGCCCCAGTCCAGGAAATTTCATGCACTTTTGAATGAAACAAGTAGCTGCAGAGAAACAGGCATTAAAATCCTGCCACATCTTCAATAATCATCGCACTTCGTATGTTAACCTGATGTAAATCAGGACTCACGTCATGCACAGACAGAGGGGATTCTGGGTAGGGTTGTGGCCGGGGTGGGATTGGCCTGCGGCCTTCCTTACCCGGGCAGTTCCTCTCGTCTGAGTAATCGCCACAGTCATTGGAGCCATCGCACACCCAGGAAGCAGCATAGCACAAGGTGGTCATCTCACACTTCTGGAACGTCACACCCTTCACCCCAAGACGGAAGTAACTGGAGCAGTCGGTGGCAGCTGGGGGGTGCAAACAGCAGGCCGAATCAGCCTAAACCTTCTGTGATTTCAGCGTGAACTTAGCGCCACGAGTGAACATACATATTTAGGTGGCCAGCTGTGAAATGTGTGGGTAAGCAGGTTCATTACACAGCGATTACATGACACTTGTCAGAAATTCAGGGTCCGAATGAATGCGGGGGGAAATAGATAAAGAACATTCAACTGTAACCCAGATGTTGCTGTCGAAATGTGCTTAACTACATTATTCCTGCAAAACAATACATGAGTGGAAATGAGTAAAAATGTAATCTGAACTGGAATGTCAGTAAACGTGAGAATTGTACAAAGGATTAAAAATGTGGCGAAATGTTTGGGAGAATGATGATGTGAATTTGGGGTATGAGTCTTTCTATACTTTAACAGAGAAAACAGGTTGAAATGAAACTACGGCATTCATTAAGGCAAAAGACAACAGGGCAGACTTATCTCCTGCCTCTTGTGGACAGGAGGACTTACAGCAGTTCATCTCGTCGCTGGCATCCTCGCAGTCCACTACCTGGTTGCAGCGGCTGGAGTTGGTGATGCAGGCTCCATCCCGACACTGGAACTCGTCCGCTGTGCGGCACAGAGTGGCTGCAGGAGAGGAGGAGTGTAATGAGCGTGCCGTTTTACTGAGCAATGCACCACCAATGCAGTGAGGCGGCGTGGTCCCGTCCGACACCCTCACCGTTGCAGGGCACCTCGTCCGAGTTGTCCCCGCAGTCGTCAACCCCGTTGCACCAGAATCCATGGCCAATGCAACGTCCGTTGAGGCAGCGCCAATAACCCTTCTTACACGTGCGGTGGGCTGTGGGGGGGGGGGGTGGGAGAGAAGTGGGAGATTAAGGCCTCCACATCTGGAACTGCTCTGTGCTTAAAAACAGAGTTCACAGAGCAGAAAAGCTTACAGCCATCAGATACAGACCCCAAATGGAAATGAACTCAAACAAGGCTTTGTCTAAAAAAACGAGCGCCGAACACTTAGTCCCCGGGGATCAACGTCCTGACACAAGCCCACAGAGACCCCCCTCTTACCGCAGTAGGACTGCTTCTCGTCAGATTTGTCCTTGCAGTGCACCATGCCGTCGCAAGTCAGGCTGTAGTTGATGCAGTCGCCGTTGCCACATTCGAACTCGTCAATGCTGTTGCACGTGGTGTTCAGAGCTGGTGGGGGTGCACAGCGTCTTACCGTTTATCTCTGCATCTAAAACAAGTCTGACCCCCTGGACCCACTGACTGGCTCGCCTTCGGCTCCGCCCCCTCACCTGTACAGGTGTTGTCTTCCATGAGTCTGCGCTCCCCACGACAGCTGCAGTTAACCCGGCCTTCGGAGGTCAGCAAGCAAAGGTCCTGGCAGCCGCCATTGTTCACGCGGCATGGGGAGAACTCGCCTGCGTGGGGGTGGGGGGGGGAGAGCAGGGAATAATTAATAGCAGACCCTGAAAAACATGCCCCCGCTTTAAATCAGATCGCATGGAACGCGAAGGGCAGCCACTGGAAAAGGCGCCACACCCCAGGAAGACCGGTTTAGAGCGGATTAAAGTGCAGGCGGCTGAGAACCCGTGCGTGTACGATTCCTTCATGCCAAGGTTTGACATTTCAGGCTGAAACACTCCCGCGCCTGATCCAGAGAAGACGTGAGCGACTTGTGGATCACATCGGGAATAATGTGCCTCTCACACTGCAAAAGCAATGCTGTACTCGAGCTCAAACACCATCTCCACCGATCGACGGTCAGTGAATGGAGAAGGACAGAGGGCTGGCAGGTCTGGTGATCTGGATGGATGCCCCTTTGAATGACCGCTGAGTGGTTCCAGTCTGGACAAGTACCCCCCCCCCCCGATACCAAGGCAGCCCTTACTACAAAGTCTGCCAAAATGAGCCTGACTTCGATCCAAGAGAGCATTTCCCAAGCCCAGCCAAGCCACACTCTGAGACTAATGTCCCCCCAACACACAACGGCTGGATTCTCTTGTGTCAAATTCTTGTGTTTTATCTGCCGTCAATGGGCACCGGAGACTCACTTTGTGAAAGTCAAAAGACAAAGAGATTATGAAAGGAAGACATCTGGTGTGTGCCTATGTGGGGGGGCGCTACCCAGAATGGGAGAAGTGGGTGAATGTGAAGATTGTCTCAGGCCCCCCAGGTGTGAGCAGCTCATTCCAGCTCCTGGACGCAGCCAGACTGCGTCTGTCACCTAATTACTGAATCTCTCCCCTCAGGACAGAGAGCGGAATGGGAGGGGCTGTGGCAAAAAGGCAATTTGGCCTCTGTTAGCACACAAGTCTGCCACATCCGCTCAAGAACTGCTGGGGGGGGGGCATCAAGCTGCTATAAATCTTTCGGCAACCTTTCCAAGGAGAACAATACTGGCTACAAAGTGTTTGTCTGCAGTGGTGATTGGCTCCACCCCAAAGCACACACCAAGCAGCCTGTCAGCCAATAAGGAGTCACTTATAAACCGTCCCCCTCTGGGCGATGAAACTCACAGCTATTGGTGTCATTGGCCACGGCGATGATGCCCATTGGTTGCTGGGGGATGTCTGCGCGCAGCACCTTCATGTCTCCGCCTACATACTTGTCGGCACGAAGCACGGCCCTCCGCACCCAGTCTGTCCAGAAAATGTAGTCGCCATAGACGGCCAGGCCAAATGGGTGCACTGGCTCGTTCTTCAGGACCACCTGTAGAGGGCGAAAGGGTATTTTGATGATACGGGAATCAGACCGGAATGTTAACTGGTTGGGGGGTTGGGGTGGAGGGGGGACACTCACGTGGCGCCTGCTCCCGTCATACTCGCAGCGCTCGATCTTGTCGAGGGTGGCGTCGGAGAAGTAAATCTTCTCCGCGCGGTGGTCGATGGCGAGACCGTTGGGGGTGCGGATGTGGCTGCTGATGATGGCCAGGACGTTACCACCTGACAGTGTGGCCCGCATGATGCTTGGTGACTGCTCGTTCCAATTGGTCCAGAACATCAGCCTGTAGGGGGCAGCAGCGCACCAAGAACCCAGTTTCAGTCAGACTGGACAAATTTAGACTAAATTCATTCTGTACCGCAGTGAAAGGTTCAGTTGGGCCGCGCTCACCCCTGACACTCATCCAGCACGAAAGCACGGGGGTGGTCATCCCCGGACATGGTGACCACAGTGTCACGGTCAAAGGCACCCCAGCGGTTCTGGTCCACAGTGTGCCGGGTGATAGTGGAGGTGGTGTAGCTGGTCCAGTAGAGCGTGTCCCATGCTCTGTGGTAGGCCAGGCCCTCCACGGAACCCACATCTGTGGAGAGAAACCAGAGACCAAGACGATCAACAAAGAAAGATCTTCTCCCCCTCACATCATAAACGTAAAAAAAAAAAGACCCATCTAGGGGTGACTGAAAGTGCCCAGCCCAAGGGCCATCCTCCTGCAGGTATTATTAGCTTCTAAAAGGCACTAAAAAAAAAAAGACAGGACCGTGCAGAGGATAGCGACTGGAAAAAATTGTTTCGCTGATAAACAATGCAAACCATTATGGAAAAAAAATATGCTCAGACAGAACGCAGTGTCTCATTTTCGGTTCTCAAGATACAACGGCCAGTAATATTTCTGTCCATAGTCTTGGGGGGTGAAGCGGAGGAGAAGCTGAACCAAACGGCCCACATGCGGCTGGATATGCAGCCATCACGCATAGCCCCCGCCCACTGGGGGAAATGGGGAGGGCCCCCGGTTCCAGCAGGTGGACACTGACATCATCCCCGGAGGTGCGAAGTCGTCTCGCCTGCTTTTTCACTAATTACATTTCCTCTCCGATTCAAGCTGCCACTTAACCGGAGTGTCAAAGAGTCACTCCATTTATACGGCAGGAGAAAACGGTTAAGTCCTTCACAATAGCTTTAGTGGAACCTTAGCCACCAAAAAACATCTGCAGAGATTAGACAGCAAGCTCAGCCAGATTCCAGCCTAAGGATAATCCCTTCTTCATTTTTTGTTTTTAAGGATATTTTATGTTCTCGGCGCAGAATGCCTTTCAAGGATCAACTTTGTTTAGTTGCTTCCTGAATTCACATTGTAAAGCAATTAACGTTTGCGAACCACTAAATTAACCTCAGACAAAAGTATTTGAGATCGGTAAGGGATTTAAAAAAAAAATATGGATCTTAGCAGATATTTCAGTGGTAACATTGAAAGTGCGTAACACTTCTGATAGAGTGCCACTTTCCCCACATTGCAAGCTCCCCGTATGGCGTGAAAATGCATCTGTCATGCAGGTCTGCTTTCCAGAAACAGATGAAATGGCACATGAATTCAAGGGAAATTAACTTTAACTATACTATTTCTATACCTCATACCTCACAGTAATGTAAAGCAATCATAGTGAGGGTGAAACGTGGCATGTTCAAAAAAGAAACAGGAGGAGTGAGGCCTGGTCTAAATTAACCAACGCCACTAACGAACTCAGAGAGGGTATCAATCAGCAGTGCATCTACCATAGCCAGTGGCAGAGATTTTGAAATCCAGTGAGCTTCTGCACCTTTACACACGGGGACTGAAAGAAAAAACAGCAACCAAAACGAGAGATCAGAAATGTCTGGCAGGATAGGGGATTCTGATAATCTTTTCCCTCAGAATAAAAGGATTTTCGAATTCTCAATTAAGCCGCCTGACCCCAGAAGGATTGAGAAGCGGGAGTCTGGCCCTAAAGCGCTTTTCAGAATTGCCTGGGATCTCAATTATCTGCAGTCGGCACGCTCGGCGACTTGTGCTTAATGTTAAACGCGGCCAGATCTGATACAGGCTGCCGAGCGCAGGCACCGCCTAGACAGTGGCCCATTTGCGGCGCGGACCCGTCGACGGCGAGCGGCTGACAGGCAGCATGCACAGAGCGGGCTGTGAGTCATATCTCTGGGATGATTCAGCACCCTGGGGGCGGCGGAGCCATGTTCAGACATCAAGTGCTTGCCCACAAGAAGAGACGGAAAAAGAGAAAAGAAAAAAAAAAAAAGTAACTGAGTTACAGGGCGAGGACATGCAACTTTCACTCATTCTCCAGCTGAGACCAGGACCTCTAGAGAATTTTATGCCAAGAGCCTCAATAAATCACAGCAAGGATGAGCAGCCATTTGCAACAGAACAGTCTCCGAACGGCAAGATCTTTTGATCAAACTGCTTGATTTCAGAACATGTTCCCAAATGCCCCCCCACCAGCCCCCACCACCCTCCCATATATATTATCATGTTAGACCTCCAATCTAGCAACAGGTGTATACAGTTCAATTTACGACCTCTTGAAAGGCTTCCACTCTTTCTCTCTCTACGGTTGCATCGCAGTTGAGTAATTTTATAACCGCAATCTCTGTGATAAAAGGCGTGGTACTTCAGGCAGGTTCGTGGGTAAAAGTTCAGTAATTACCTTCTCTCAGAACTTCAGAGAGAGAACACATGAGACGGGAAGAATTGGTGGCAGCAGGACGGTACGAAAGCTTGTGTGGCGGGTCGTTAAAACTGGTCCAAATCTTTATTTAATCTGATTATTATTTCTTTTTAAAAATCAGGGCCAACTCATTTAATAAGCTGTGTTGCTGGTGTGGTAGCCTGAGATGAGTCAAGCTAACGTCACGATGGGGGTTACCGAAAGAACAAATGGACAAAACAAATGAAATCAAATAGTGGTTAATAAGTAAGACTAGAGAGGAAGACACGGGAACAAACAGAGGCTTTATTTCAGAGGAGTCGGGCTGACGGAAACAGCGGTCCGACTGGGATTGGCGTTACGGTTTTGCCGCGGCAACCTGCCCAGCCCACATCCAGAGATCCGACAGGTGCGGAGACCACCAGCGACCGGACACCCCCCCCTCCCCGCCATCCTCACACAAACCAGGTACGGATGCTTCCCCCAGTTGTGGCTGCGGCGGGTGAACTTCAGGAGTGTTCTCGTGTGTCGCTATCGCGGACGTTTAATAATCAACTCCGCACCCTTTACTCTGAGTAGAGCGGTGACTGAACGAGCGCTAACCACCAGCCCGGCGCCCAGGCAACTCTTCTGCTGTAGCCGTTGGCCACGGATACACAAAACCGGCGTAAAGGCTTCTGCAGCGAGCAGGATTGGAAGAAACTAACCCAGCTCTGATGGGGACGTTTATTTCGGCATTGTGAGACTGGTGAGAACATGCACCCCTCCCTACAGACCCCGGGGAAAGATTTACATTTTGCCATTATCTCACAAATGGCCTCATGTAACCCTGAGTCCCCCCCCTCCTCCCCCTTCAGAAATTAACAGGCAGAAGCAGAAAGAGTCGCTTACTGAAGGGTCAGAGACCTAGGAGACTAACTTGAAGAACGATGAGCTTTTTATCTCCGCGAGGCAGAATGGACCCCACGCCTGAATCAGACACCTCCCTCCAAACGAAGCCGGGGTTATAATAGCCATCAGCACCACCGGTACCGCTGATCTGCGCAGTCTTAATAAGCTGTGACCAATCTGCCCCCGAAAGGGAAATTTCAGTGCCGGGTGCCCCATGGGGAACGCGGAGAACCTGCAGGCTAATGGCACGTCGTTGGAGGGCACCGACGTGGAGAGGGTGCTCCTGCCGGTGCTGGAGGCCCTGATCACGATGACGGGGCTGCTGGGCCACTCGCTGGTGGTGGTGATCCTGATGGGTCGTCGGCGGCAGCGGCGGGGGGGGGCCCACGGCACGGACACGCTTCTTCTCGCACTCAGCGGCGCCGACCTGCTGCTGCTGGCTTGCCTACCATTCCACACAGCGGCATCAGCACTGGGCTGCTGGCCCTTTGGTTCCTTCCTCTGCAAGGCGGTCAGCTTCCTGGGCACGGCCTGCTCCTGTGCCAGTGCCTTCACCCTGGCTGCACTGGCCATCTCCCGCTACCTGACGGTAGTGCGGCCCACATCGGCGCTGCGTGCACGCGCCCACCGCCACCTCCGGCTGCTGGCTGCCGCACTCTGGCTCCCCGCCGTAGCCCTAGCCGCCCCACAGTTTGCCTTCCGCGCCATGGATCCATCCAGCCAGCTGTACTGCTTCGCGTTCCTGTCCGACATCAGCCAGCTGGTGTACAGCATCGCCTTCTTCCTGATGGCCTTCGCCCTGCCCTTGGCCGTCATCATCCTCATGTACTCTCGGATTTACTGGTTCCTGAGGGCGAGGAGGCGCACAGGCCAGGCACCGCAGCTGGAGCGCTACCAGAACCAGGTGACGCGGACCTCGGGGCTGCTGGTACTAGCCTTCACGCTGTGTTGGCTGCCGTCCTATGTGCTCATGTTCAGCCTGCTTGGCCGGGGTCTGCACCACACGCCCCGCTACGGCCCCCTGGCCATCGTGGCCCGCTTGCTCGCCATCTCCTCCACCGTAGCCAACCCCATCCTCTACGTCTTCATGTCGCACAAGTTCCGCAACGACCTGCTGCAGGTGGGCCGGGGGGTCTCTTGCAGGGGGGGTCCTTCCCAGGGATGCTGCTGTCCAGGCCGCTCCGCTGACACGGAGAAACACAATGACCCAGTAGAACTGTCCCCTCCTCCCCAGACTAAGGGGGGGTCGGGAAGAGAAGCTTCCGGAAAACGTCCCCCTGAAGCAGCCGTGGATACACAGACTTAACGTGCTTCAGGCCAACCGATCGCTCGGACGTCATGGGCCTGAGGATCAGGACCAAGGAGCAGTTCTGCCTACAGAGGGTGCAAGTCCAGGGAAAGCAGGGCGCCGTGGGGGTGGGCAGAGGACAGATTAAACCCTGAACAAACCTGCACATCGGCGAAACACATTCGCACGAAACAGTAAACCCAAAACCTTTCCGTATGTGTGTTAGACTCATTTCTTGCAGTATTTATCTTGCCTTTTTTTGTTCAGTGTAAAAAGAATTCCAGCTTTTATCTAGACTGTCCCGATCAAAAGCACTGTTTTGGTTTCCCAGCTGGAGCAGATAAGAGGAGCAGATCTGGGTTCAGAGAAGCACAGCTGAGGGTGATCAGCGCCACGGCCCAGATGTCGGCTCACGGGAGGGGGGCGCTTCTTTAAGGGGTCGGGGGTGTCTGAATGAGGCCCGGCACGTTGGGAAG
>JAODLD010000094.1:1355586-1370170 GCA_026781065.1 Mormyrops boulengeri
CCCCCCCCCCCCCCCCCCCCCCCCCCCCCCCCCCCCCCCCCCCCCCCCCCCCCCCCCCCCCCCCCCCCCAGACGACGGGCGGCCCACACGCGGCCGCTTCGCTCATTCCATCGGGGTTCGGGATGCCAGCACGAAGCCGTATGGACCAATCGGCATTTTGGGGGCCACGATGAGGATTCTGGGTAATGTATCCGCTCGGATGATGGTATCAATGGAGGTTGTGTTAAGGAGCATCCTCCTGTTTCCCAAGTGCAGCGAACATGTTGAAATTCACACAGGGAACATGCTCAGAAGCACCGGCGTATGGAGACGCACCCAGCCGCGTGTTCCCACGCACGCACACTCACATACGCACTCACACACTTGCACTCCCACGGGGATGGACACTCCGAGTGGAGCGGGGCTCTCCTCCTGGCTATGTATGGTAAATAGCGAGCTCCTTTGTTCCTGCTGGGGTTGTTTTGTTTCTGCTGTCATTGTCCTCATTGTCTGGAGGAACAGAGGAGGTCTGCCCTGCCAGCGGACAAGGGCCCAGCTAATGACAGGAAGTCTTTAAAGAGCGCGGCGCATTTCATGTGCACGCTGAGGGAGCCCGCTGGCCAGCGCCTGCGTTTGATCCCCCCGCGCCAGGAGCGCAGTACTGCTAGTTAATTAACAGATCTCTTATTATACAGAGAGAGAGAGAGAGAGAGAGAGAGAGAGAGAGGCAGCCCACCTCTCCCTGTGTTGGGCCTGAGCTGTGTGTGTGTGTGTGTGTGTATGTGTGTAGACATGCGTATAGACATTCCTTCTTGACACCGTAAGAAATGTTCACACCTTTAATAACCCCAAGATGGAGCCACACCTGAAGCTACTAGGTGTTTTTTAATGAAATTATCCATGACTTACCGCAATAGCAACGTATGCTAAACTCTAGTGCTTGACAGCAATTGATTAGCCAGCATCTATAATGCATCTCAACTTCCCCGGTTAATTAGACACTTAACGCTTAGCGTGTCGCAAACGACGCAAAATCAAGCGACCCTGCTTCAATCTCCCCCACAAAGCGCACGACCATGTCAATATTTAGCATCCTGTGCTGTTTTATTGATGGCTCGTCGATCGACAGGCATGTGTGCTTTGTGAGGTGGTGTTGCCAGGGCAACGCGGTCGGAATCATGGCCGAACTCTGCCGGCCTGCTCTACCGCACCAATTGTTGGACCCATCCTGGGGGTTAACACTGGTCTCCGTGGGTTCAGGTACGTATCCGGGATGGATTCCTGCAACGTAACAAACAGAATTTGATCTTAAGTAGTCCATGTCATCCAGTGTTTAATTATTATTTGTGAAACTCGATGGACTGATAGATTGTTAGCACCTGCGGCCTCCGGGGTGGCACCATCCGACGGGGCTGTCACTGCATGAACGGGGTTTTTAAACGCAGCGGTGGTGGTGAATAATCGGTGCAGAGAACAGGGGGCCAGATGAAAGTTGCCCCTACCCTGCGCAACCTCTGACTGTCTCCCTACTGCTGTCTTCCTGTCTCGGCTGGTCGGAGATGTGGACCCCCCCCCCCCCATTTTAGTGAGCCTGGCTTACAGTCGCTGTCAGTCCCCCCCCCAGAGGGACCCCCACAAGGCTCAGCAGGGGTTTAAGGGGGGGGCACTTCAAAGGAGATGCTGTCCTACCCTGGATATCCTGGACGTCGTCATTTAGCAAATGCATACCTGAAGGATGCTTGACCCATTTGGGCTCTGTGGACCATGGTTATGCCGTTTCCTCACCTTGGGCGTCGTGTGGGTTTTTGGACACCGGCTTTCCACCCTGGGTTGTTCAGAAATGCATTTGCTGTAGTGTTTTTGCCTGAGTTTATCGTCTGGCAGCCTGCGGTGACCACTGAGGGGCTGTCAACTGGGATTGTCACCCTGGGTTCATCACCATGGGATTGTCACAGTGGGATTGTCACTGCAGGTTTGTGACCATGGGATTGTCACAGTGGGATCGTTCCCATGGGATTGTCACTGCAGGTTTGTCCCCCCAGGTTTGCCCATTCTGCCGATTCAGGGGAAGCATCCCCGGACACCGACGGTGGCTCCATCCCGGCCCTTGGTCAGGGAACGCTCCAGCGTTTAATAGTCATTATTTATTTGCTTGTATTTGTGCAGCAAACAACCCCATAATTAATAGCATCCGAGAAAACCCAATACACTCCTCTCTGCTCCTCTTCAGTTTCTCCTCCAGGTCGTGTGACTCAGCCTCCAGCGCAAGTCTCTGCCTGGCCCACTCCTCCTTAGCCTTCTCCATCCTTTCCCTCTCTCTCCTCTCCCTCTTTTCAGCCGCCTCCTTGACCCGCCGCAGCTCGGAGAGCTCCTCGAGGCACCCCTCAAGCCGAGTCTGCTCAGGAGGAGTCAGGTGGGAGAGACACGAGGCAACACTTAACGACCGTCTGTAAATTACCTTTTATGGCCACGTAAATCCAGAACAGTTATCTTCTTCTGTCGCTAGAGTTGTTGATTCCCATTCCTATGCCAATAGAACCCCCCCCCCCTTCTGCTATTAGACCTCCACCTGCAGCAGATCCGCCTTGGGCACCACCATCAGCATCTCCTCCCCAGAGTCCTCGCCATCTCGTCCCCCGTCCAGTGTGGCCAGGTCATCCAGCGGCCTGGGGGAGCGGAAGGTGAAGGGGCGGCTTTGTGCACAGATCTCACCCTTCCCGTCCACGTACACAAACTGGTAGGCCGCCGCGCCAGATCTGGGAAGGTATGAGGCTGGTAGACAGGGAAAGAAGGACGTTTGAACCCGCTGAAGCAGAGCAAAACACACAAGCAACACATAACGCACAAGGGCAGGGAGAACACAACAAAACCGCTCCGGAAACATCTAGAAATGTTGACTCCACTATTAGGACAGACAGATATCTTCATTGATTCATTTACTTGATGCTTTTTTCAAACAGCTTAAGTAGAAGGAAAGATTACATTTTATATGTGCTCCCAGTGGTTGACACCCATGACCTTTGCATCGTTAGTGAAATTCTCTACTTGTTGAGTAGACAAGCTGACACGCCAGCACACAGGGGTCACCTGATGAGACTTTACCTTCTCCATGGACTTCTAGACCATATGGAGGTTAATACTTAAGTACAGGGTGGCGTCTTAATTAATAACTGTAAGTGGCTATCTTGGGGTAGCTCGTTAAGTGAAGTGTATCTGTTCCCCACACTTCCGCTAATTTTATCTCATTTCTCCTACCTCCCATTTTTTTTAATTTGATCTGGATTTTAGGGGGGGGATACACCCCAAAAAAATCTCACAAAGTCTTTCCTATTGCATATAAATCAATCTCCCAGCCTTTTCAATGCATAATCTGATAATTTCCCATAGGAAACATTTTACAGCAAAATCTATTTTAATGAGCACTGATTTTGGCTGTTTTACAGCCTCTTTCTTTTGTCTGGCTTAGCCTACAGCCATAATTCATTACACACCCCCAGAAAAATAATGGGGGTGGCTGTGTCCGCCACACGGTCCCGCTGACACACTGAGGTATTCAAACGTTCTTCTACCTCAGAATACCTGTTAAAATGCCTTCTCAGAATGAGCACAGACTCCGTTATTAAATACAAGCAGGGCTTGGCTGGGGATGTGGGGGGGGGGGTGTTGTTACTTGATGGCCAGCAGGGGGCAAAATCGTCCTCTTTGTCAGTAACTCGGCAGAACTTTCACACGGCAAAGGGTACAGAGGAGCATGTTTTTCTGTCAAAGTCATCGACACAAGTTATTTTTGTGCAGAAAAATATTTTTAAAAGCTAAAATTTAGGATTTCCAGAATTTGATATAAAAGAAATTGTTTGTTTCGTAATTAACAAAGTGAGTTTAATGTTTCCATTGAAACAAAACCTAAAAACAAAAGCACAAAACAAGGCAACAGTTTATAATATTCACAAGAAAAAAAAAAATTACATTTTAGTAATTTTAAAAATGATCTTAAAAGCTAGACTTGGTGCTGTCGGAAACAGCAGCATTGAATTCCCCGGACAGCCCTCTCATTTGGTCTGGCTACCTAAGTTATACCCGGCCCACATGAAGCAAGCTGTCACACTGCTCTGAGGTCACAGTGCAGGGAGCCTTGCAGCTAAAAATCAGTGTAGACTGGGGAATACAAATATAGGCCAAAAAATGTTTTTTTAACAATCTTAGTTTACTACCCATATTATTTGATCATACATTTGTAGTTATTCTGTAGTTATCTATTTATAGATAGTTATCAATTTGTAGATAGTTATCTATTTGCAGAAATTCTGAAATGTTTTTCAAAGTGATAATGGCAGGGCATTTAGTCACATGACAAAATTAATGCAGTCAGGCCTAACAGCACATAATACGGTGGAATCTACATCCGTTTACTACATATTAGATTTATGTCATTAAAGAATTAAATGTATGCTATTAAATAAATAAGCTGGCCGAGGGCCGGCTGTCTGGCATTTAAAATGAACAGGCCCCTTTAAATGTTCTGATCCGACACACATCTCACACTACAGAGCTCGATACTCCATCATCAGCTCACTGGGAGTACTCAGCGGATGCCAGTTTAGTGCTATTACCTGCAACTTATATGTTTCCATTTTTTACACAGATATTCACATGGACAAGAACAATCTGTCCATCAACTAACTGCTGCAAGGAGGGTTAAAGCCTGTGTCAGGCAGCATTAGGCAAAAGGCAAGGATGCCCACTGGAGGGAATCCCAGTGTGTCATAGGGAACATGGACACACACACACACAATCATAAACTAGGGCCAATTTAGAAACACCAAACAAGCCTGCAAACTGCATGTCTCTGGACCGTGTGAGGACACTTGGGGCAAACATGCCAGCTCAGCAGAGGTGGGATTCAGATCCGCGCGAGGCTACGGGGCTAACCATCAAGTCCCCATGTCTCCCTAATGCAGAAGTCATAAATATTTAAGGACAGTGCTACGGCAAGGGAATTCAAATGAAACTGAGATATTACAGCTGGCGGGGGAGGGGGTATTACTGGCGACCCAGGCCAGATACAGGACATAACAGGGACATGGAGAACACGCCTCCATAGCAGCCACGACTGAGGCAGGCTGCATGCAACGGTGTCGAAATGCCAACGTACCTTGGAAATGCACACAGCCGCGGGCGTCACTCTCCTGTCCACAGGCCTGTGGGGCGGGGGCCCAGACGTAGGTGTGGTACTCCCTGACGGAGGACCATCCCACCTGGGAAGCAAGTCGCCATGGTTAACGATGCGGGCCGAGGCGGCTGCCGCTTCCCGACAGCCTTCACTCAGCGATCCGCCAAGCAAACGATCAAAGCAACACATCTGACATCTGCAGTTTAACAGCACAGGCCTCACGCGCGTGATGTCAGCCTAATTACTGCTCACTGCTCACTAATACTTATTTTAAATGACACCTAATTGTCTTTTAAGAGAAAGTGTGCCTGGCACTCTGACTGCCCCTTGGACACACCTTTGGGGGGGGAGGAATACCTTCACCTGCAGGTAATTATCTTTACCACGAGAATCACAAGGCTGCATTTAGCCTCGGCCTGATAGGTAAATGATGCAAAAATGAGGCAAACACTGACACTGTGGATCTGAATGAGCAGTGCATTTTCCCCTGGTTTGTCATGTACTAATTTTAGGTAGCTAAGTACATTTTTGCAGATGAGCGTAGAGGTTCATATTTGGCTTCTTATTCATCCCTATTCCAGTAAGCCTTCAATAAGAGGTTCTGCAAGTTCACTGGGCTGGATTCAGTGCACACGGGCACAGCGGCACCTCTAAACAAGGAGGTGGCATGATGACCTGATGTAATTAAGGAAGGGTACCTTGTAAAGGCCGATCCAGTCCGTACTGGCCCACCTGTGGTCCGGACCCAGGCTGTAGTGACACTCCACCCTGCTCTCAGGGAAATAGTACTGCTCCACATTCAGGAACACCACGTCACCCTTCCCCATGCTGAAGGAGGGACCTGTAGGGGGGAGGACAGCCAGAGGGAGGTGAAAATTAGAGGACAAGTGGGGAGGGGGTTTGGGAAGGGGAGGGGGGGTAGACAGATGATAACTGAGCTTGAATCCCGATTTGCTGTGATGGCAAAAAGTAGCTTGTCATAAACAAGCCAGAGTGTACAAACCTTCTTTTTGTTTACACTGAATCACTGCTGTTCAGTAACTACACACAAACGGTGACTAACAGCCTTCATAAAAAAAACAACTTACAAATACCATACATCACTATTATTGACGTCTTAAACTTGCGTTGATTTACTGTAAATAAAATGACATAGCAGGAAATGCACTTATTTTGTAAGAAAACATAATTTATCAGTTCATTCGGTTCATTGCATGAAATACGATGGATTCCATATTATATCTGTGTACTTATTTAGATCTCACAAAAAACTCAATTTGCCTTTCACAAAATCAAGATAAAATACACAACTCGATGGAATTTAAATAGCAAACATGGTTTTTAAAGTGGTTAAACAGAAGTTTATGATCTTAAAACAGGGTCGACGGTGGTGACGTAATAGGCAGCACGGTAAACAGCAGCTCGGTAAACAGATGAAACGCAATCTGCGCATCTATGTGAACCTGTGAACTTCAGACAGCGACCGATACAGGCCTGCTGCTCAACTGAACTTTTAAATACAGGACTGCCCTTTGTGCGAAATACCGCGAAGGACAAACCACGAACTACATACACGATTCAGTCAAATACATCAGTTCCCCACGGCTGAACAGCTATGCCTTTAATTAATTAAAAAGTAATTGCGTATACAGAAATCACGTTAAAAGGCATCCCTCTCCGAAAATCACAAGAAGTAGAGAACAGATGGCTAACTAAATTGCCACCAAAGCAATTACTTACGTTGCTCAGTGTCTCTTCCCAAAAAGTGAAATCAAAGCAGCTTTAAATATATGTCGTTGGTTCGTAGAACCGTACAAAGCAAAATAATTTACACATAATTGCACCTCCTCCTCGGAGTGTCAGCTGCTTCTGCACAAACAAAAACATGTGTATGACAACGTGGGCAAGTGTAGTATGGGAAATGTAGTTATTTTCAACATCAGGGGAAACATGCTTTGGTGTGATGATAAACTACAATTCCTACAGGCTGCGAAAACTTAGTCAGCAGTATTAGTGCTCACGTCTTTCATATTGAGCAACTCCGCACAACTGCTGACATACGGAAAAGTGATCAGATCGTTTTCCTAACGGGAATAGCTAAGCTAAAAATGAACCAAACACGTATGATTTCACGCGGCAGTAAACTACTATACACTCAGCGTCTCCTTAGACCTTGATTTTCTTTGGATGTAAGATAAGTCGTCATAGACAGCCTCGTGAAACAGTTGTATTGCTAGGTTAAAATATTTCATCAGCATTATATTTCCCTGTCATATGGCTATAGTACTTAGAATCCCGTGAAATGATTGTCATTTTATACACACACAGACACATATATAGTTATCATTTTAGTTCACCTTCACTAAACAGTATCTTTTGTTTCATAAACATTTTCCCTCCATTTTTGCTGGTGAGGGTCGAGGTGGCAGTATTTTCCCTGGCCAAAGAGTCTATTTTATTGTGGGGTATCCTGAAACATTCCAAAGCCAACTGGAAGGTATAACCTCTCTTGTCTGTCCTGGGTCTTCCCTGGAGCCTCTAGCCAGTGGGGCCTACCTGGAACAGATCCTCTGGGAGCCGTCCAGGTGGCACCCTTATAAGATGCCCGAACCATTTCGAACTTCCCTCAATTTGAAGGACTAGAAGCTGTACTTTGTGCTCCTTCTGAATCACATAACTCTTCAGCCTGTCATGGGGAGTGAGTCCAGAAATCATGTCGGGAAACCTCATTTTGGCTGCTTGTACTGTCACAGTTGTTGGTGTTCATGACCTGAAGCTCATGATTGTAGATGAAGATAGAGATAATTTCACCTGTAAACTGCAAATCTTGCCTTTCAACTTCATCACCAAGGACCTCCTCCAGATTAGCCTTGCTGATGTGTGTAGCTGGACATACCACCCTCTGCCGAGCTTTGTGGTCTAGGGCAGAGCAATGAGCAAACTGGTCCAAAAGCAGAACATCATGTACAAATAGAAGGGATGTCACTTCTAGCCCCTGCACCAAATGCCCTTCCAGCCATGGTAATATGCTGGTGATATGCTGTAGATCAAAATTACAACCAACAGTGGAGGTAAGACACACCCTTGTTGAGGCCAATACCTACTCTGAGCGGCTTCAATTTAGTGCCAAGGTTGCGGACACAACTCTTACTGCATTAATTCAGGGACTAAACAGCATGCAGTAGTGGCACCAGGACCCCAAATTCCTGCAACACCCCTCAAGGCATGTGCCATGGGGCACGTGATTCTACTCCACAAAGTACATGTAGAGTGTGCTAGCATATTCTCGCAGGCTCCCATATAGCTGTCAAGGGAGTTGAGTTTGTCCACTAGATGACCAGGTCAGAATCCATATTGTTCCTCCTGAACTGTAGGTTCACCCACTGCTTTCAATATCTTTGGACAGATGTTATCTCCGCAGCCTTTCCACCACAAAGTCATGTGATCACTATAATATTTTCGGCTGGTGTGGAGTGGCAGCTCTGATCCACCAGAAGTTTCATACTTCTGCTTCCTGGTAAGATGGGATACCCACTCAACAGTATTCACAGAGTTAGTCAGCACTTCCCAACCCTGTCTGAACCGAGCCTGAGCACGGCCCTCTGTCCGCCTCCTAAGCTGTTGAACAGTTTGCCAAAACATCATTGTGGCCACTAGTCTCTCTCCATGGCCTCTTCAAACTCCTCCCATCCATAAGATTTCACTTCTTTGACTGCCACTTGTCTTTTCTGCAGCCTTTCTGGCCTGTTGGTATCATTCAGATGTCTCAGAAGACCCTCATGTAAGCATTACCCCGAAGCCCTCATTCTTCAACTTGACAGTTTCCCTCACATCAGGTATCCACCAGCAGGTCCAGAACAGACACCGACTGCCTTCTGGCCACAGCTCCTTGCAGCTGCTGCATCAATTGAGGTCTTGAACATGGTCCATTCAGACTCAATGTCCCCGACCTCACTCAGCATGCAGAAGTTTTTTCCAGAGCTGTGAGTCTCTCACAGAAGCTTCAGCCAGACATTCCCAGGAAACCCTGACTGCTCGTTTGGGTCGTCTTGGTCCATCTGGCCTCCTTCCCATGTGATTGGTTGATAGCTCTGTGCTTCTCTTCACCTGAGCGTCCAAAACACACGGCCTCAGTTCAAATTACATAACTATATAGTCGATCATGGACCTTTTGCATCGGATGGTTAGGTACTATGTACAATGATGAACATTCTTGCGTTCAGACGTGATCTTTTTTGTGGAAAATCCATGGCTTACACAGAAGTTCAATAACAATTCACCGTTGGGTTAAGACCTAGGGGGCCATTCTTCCTAATCACACCCCTCCAGGTATCTCCATCATTCTCTATGTGAGCATTGTAGTCTCCCAGCAGGATGACAGAGTCCATAGGTCTTTCAATATAGGTGATTCTGCTCACATTGTGTGTGAAGGTAAGGTGGACTATATCTAACCAATACCTTTTTGTCTTTTTGCTGCCCACATGGCACTGCACCTGCTCCACACCTTTCATCTTGTGTTGATCCCACCAGTTGGCTCCCCGTTGTCATTTCAGCTTGGCTATTAGGCACTTGCTTGCAAACATCATCCCCAGGCCTGGCTCCAAACGATGGTCCCTGGAACCTAATTGCAGGCAGTGTATACTTGTTTGTTTTGGTGCCTTTCATGTTGTGTCTCTGTTGAATTACAGTGTGTCGGGCTTCTTCCCACAGACCTATTTACCAAGTGAGGTCCTACAAGAAGCTCAAGCTCCAGCTGATGTAGGGAATCGTTAAGGACTGAATAACCCCTCCACCAGAGTAGAGTGGCAATCCTCGAGGGGTAGTTCTTAAGATTAAATTCATAAGTGGCCAATACTAAAACTGTTTTGCCAACGGCAGTTGTGTATATGAAACATATGACATACAGTATATAACACGTATGTTTGAATAAAAACGCCACTGGTGTCAACTGTTTTTCAGAAAGTTTCTTTCAGTTCTTGATTTAAAACCCTTGTTCGTGCTCAGATACAAAACATTGTACCTAGAAAAAGGTGAATGCAAGTACTGACAAGTCCACCAATGAACTTTTATACAGTGATGTGATCTTCCTGGGTCTCTGATTCTCCAGTCCCCTGTGATTTCGCCATCATGGAGTATCAACAGAAAACACAGTGACCAAATAAACCGCTGTGTCTCCACTGGTGGCTGAGTTCCATATCCTAGTGCTCTCCTGGGACCGGAGTGTCATTTATCGATGGTTATGAGAGGAGTCTGTTCCGTCACATACACAAGCCTTATTGCTGAGTCCTTCCACCAGGGCGTAGTGTATTTTCGGCGTGCAAATGGTATCAGGTGACTGCTGACCCTGAGTATGACAATCGCAAAATGCTAGTGAAGAAGCCAGACAGGTCATAATTTCATACAACCAAAGGCTGCAGTGGCAGGATGCCATTATATAACCAGTGAGGCAATTTGTGTTTACATTTTTCCAGTAGTATTTGCATGACTGACATTATTTTGCCAAGTGATGGTTGACTCTGCATAAATGAGAACCATGCATTCCGACGTGAAATATACTCTGTTCACATGTGCTTTGGTCTTTGCAGAGACAGTTGCTGCCTAAAGACAGCAGATGGCAGTGTGTCTTGTTTTTCAGATATCAGTAAGGCCTGCTCAGGATAAAACGCAAAGGCTGAGGACCGCCTTCCCCTAATGTGACACATCTTTTTTCAAGTGATAATTTAACTGTATGTGGAGATAAGCAGCCTCAGTCTGAATAATTAGCTCATAATGTCACGCTGTGTATTTTGTATTTTTGTAATACATGTAATATAATTTAACAACAGCTAGCAATGGATAATAGAAGGTATAAAGATATCAGAATGAGTTAGTACTCTGTTAAGTATGATTTCAAGCACAAATGCAGGACATGCTTCTGGTGAAAAGTCAGTAGATGTGATTAATATTTCAATGAAAAATGGTATTGCTGGGGTTCCGGAAGGCTCCGAAACTCGCCGGGGAGGCACATGCTTGGTGAGGCAATAAACACTGACCCAGTGTACTTATGCGTGACCTTGTACTTTAGGATAAGATATTTAATTATGAACATGGCTGTTCATAGATCCCGCAGCTCTTGTCGTAAAGACTAGGGTTCAGACCTAGTTTGGATGGTGCTAGCTCAGCATCGCCCAACCTAATTAGATAATTAAAATGCTCCTTCGCATCAACGCGAGAGCAGGGAGTACTTGTGAAAAATGTTGGTCTCGTGTCCCTCCTTGAGCTCAGTTTGTCCATCAGATGGCAGGGAGCCAACTTCCTCTGTTCTTAACGTCCGCACAACCCTACCCCTTACAAGCCAGGGACCCCGAGGCCAGAAGCCATTAAAGAACAGCAAGGATCATTGTCTTCTTCCACATTAAATGCATTCTGCTGGGATGGAGTACAAAGCTGCTTAAAGTCTTGGTTTGGGCTTATTCTTTTTGTGTTGGAATCTGTAGACTGTGCAGAATTTTTGTCAAAGACATGTAACATTAAAATGACTATTTATGGTTTCCAAATGCTGCACTCTGCAGATTTCTATTTCAATACGATCAAAATCAAAGTGTAAAGGATAATAAATATAATTGGATGGACTGAAATGGGGAAAGTACTGGTGGGGTACAAAAGCCATGACAATTACTGATTGAATCTGGATCATGTCCATGTTGGTGTCACCTGTCGGTGGAGGTTTGCTAATTCCTGCTTCTAACTGGAAGTTACCAGCAGCAGAGTGAAACACACCTCCAGATAACGTTTAAAAACTGAGAAACTCCATCGAACCTCCACCAATTACCTCAGAGAATCTGGGCGTCTATGTTAGGATGAATCAGATTTTTAAGCATACTGAAGTACTGGAAGAGAAGAAATGATGACATCATCCCTTCCAGTGACAACGACGCTAGCAGAAGGAGCGCTGACATGAACATCCAGAAACAGACTGTATGGCAGGCCTGACCTAAGGAAAATATGCATGTTGTTGAAATTATAAAAATGTTTATTCTGCATATCAGAATTGGTCATTTATCCATAACATTTTAGTGCTTGTTCAGCCTATTATCTGGATCATTGTCGTGAGGGTCTATTTTTATGCAGGTCAGAGGTGATGTTAAAAACTGAAAAATGATCGAATGTTCTTGGCTTTTCTCGAGTTTAATACTCTTGCAGACAAAGCCGTCTCACTACCGCTCATCTTGCTGGCCCCCACACACACACATCTACCACCTTTTTCGAGAAAGTGTGTCTTTCTGGGGCTCGTGGAGACTGTCATGGCTTCCACTTCACAGTATCTTCCAAGCAATGCGTGAGTTAAGGCCAACATTTCAAATTCTTCGAAGGCTTTGCAGCAAAACTCATGCAAGTGTTTCGTGTTCACTGTTCATCCAAACAGGGGTTTGGAGAATCCACTATTCTTCATTGCCTCCCATGATATTTTCCTTAATTGTTTTTAGCACACAGACAGATTTAGCTGAAAGATGTGTTCGTGACTGTGAAAACAATAATTGTAAAAAATACTTGCTCAAGGCAGCAAATTAAAAAATAATTACACAGTAACGTTTATTCTTGGCTTTAATACTGTGACAATGGAAATACTTTTGAATGGAAGACAATGATGCCTTTTACTACAAACAGCTACAGTTTGGGAATTTTAAGGGATATCTGTCATGGTTACATGGCGGCTCAGTATGTTTAAGATATGAGAAACCCCACAGATCTATCCCACTGACAGAATGAGCCATTTCAGTGTGTCACCTAAGAAACGTTACTCCGAAAGAGCCTTGGGGTGGATGTTTACAAGCGGCGATCTCAGCCACCTGGGCCTTTGATCCTGAAAGTTCTTCACTCAGACGTGGTGGGTGGCTTGTAATTCAGACCGGCTCGCTGTCTGAGTGATAGTTCCTGCAGAAGTGCAGCTGCAGTAATACAGTGCTGGTGTGGTTTTCGCCGTGGCTGCATGGCTTCGGAACTGGGAGTGTGGGGGAAGGCAGAGGTGTCGCCTCTCGTGCACCTCCCGGCCTCCTGGGATGTGTCTGCCCACATTCTTGCTCTTGCATGCAGAGAGCTTCCCCCCCCTTTCCGAACTCTGTAGGAAATCCCACAAACGGGGTCAGACGTGTCCCATTTCATTACAGACTCGAAACGTAAAGAAGAATATTTCCATTTTAATGTTTTATTGTTTTATTGATCAACAGATTTTTTTATATTTATAATCTAAATGTGTTTATTTTTTATATCATATTTCTTATTTTATATGTGTATAACTTTTATCTTACCTAGATTTTACTGTACTGGAGATTTTTCTGGATTCATTTAAGTCCCAGAACTTGAACTTAAACATTCGGCTGTCATTAGGCTGTAGCTAAATGAGACGTAGCTTTCTCAGCTACTGTGTGCCTGTGACACCTGTCACCCCCCCTCCCATTGGTTAAGATTGTTAAGACATGAGCAGTAATTATAGACCCATGTGTTTTTTTGTGGGGTTTGGGGCAGCCACCCCAAAGCCAAAAAAGTGGGGGTGAAGAAGATTCTTCCAGTCCTGGTTCTCCATATGTTTGACAGTGAAGTGAGAATGTGAGGGGAGGTGACACTATGGCATGGATTTTAGCACACGCCCGTGACATCATAATAATTACAGAGAGATCGCACCCTCCGGAGTGGCTGCCGCAGCCAGGATGTCAAAGGTTTATCTGCCACTGATTAATTTAGAGCCTGATAACTGAATTAGAAGGTTGATGGACACAGGTTGACTTTAGTCACCAGCGGACCTGTCACTTAGGAACGAGCTCGTAGGGGCCGGTGATTACAGACGGGCGCGGCGGAGTGAAAAATGATGTCAGGTGCTTTGAACAACGGATGTGACAGTGAAGGTGTGTGAAGGCCGTGACCGTGAGAGAGGGATGGACGGCAAGGACGGGGTTGAATGGGACTGAGTTAAGCGAGATGAGAAGGGAGAGGAGATGGAAGGGGGGAGGAGAGAGAAAGAGAGAGAGACAGAGGGAGGGTGAGAGAGAGCGAGTGAGGTAGTGCTGGAGGCCGCCGCAGGCTGGGAACGAGAGATGAGGCTATTTAGTATGCAGAGCCAAGCTAGTCCATCTGCTTAGCGAAGCGAGGCCTGCCGTATAACTGTCTCCTGGGTGCAGGCCGCATAAAGAATGTCCCAGATTTGATGTAATTCCACAGAATTAATGACAGCTTTACACTGGATGGGCCGTGGGGGAATGATTGGTGTTTGATCGTCCATCTGATCCACCTCCACACCCGCACCGCAGCGATGCACCCCCAATGGTAACCGCAAGGGCACACCTCCCCGCCCCCAACCCGGGGCCCCCCCCCCCCCCCCGCCCGGCGGCACAGAGACAATGGGCCCAAACGGGGGAGCACGGGGTGGCCCCGCGAGGGGAGGACCCCCCCAGGGGCGGC
>JAODLD010000094.1:1370752-1384393 GCA_026781065.1 Mormyrops boulengeri
AAAGTGGCTCATCTTATCGGCACAGAGCGAGCGGCCTGACGTCAGGGCCTGGCGCAGAGTTGCCGTGCGGTTTCCACATCCCTGTTATATATTGCCATACCATCCTTAAAAACCCCCCTGGAAAATTAAAGAGGGGGTGGGGGGGTGGAAGAACAGACAGCAGAATATGGCCCCAACACAGGAAATTGTCGGTGGCACCAAGAGCGGAAAAAGACGTCCAGTGGCGCCAGCTTTGTGATTATCGCCGTCAGCGGCAGCGGCGGCCTCGTGCTTCTGCCGGATGCGGTTTTACACGAGGAGCGGCTCAGAAGGTGGCTCCTACAGTCCCCGGTGCCGGGGACAGAACAGCACATGCCGAGCTTAATGCGATGCACAGCTTCCTTCTACAGAGCCTGCTTTGATTGCGGTGAAAGCAGCAGCGAGGGCCGCGCCCATCTGCGTGCCGCCCGAGGGGGGGGGGGGCGCGAGTGGAGCCACGGACCCGAGGACGGGGCCACACAGATGGATGGATCACGCGTGCAGCCCGGAGGGGTAAAAACAGGGCAGGAAAATGCAAGGAATCAGCCTTAATAACTTGGCTATTTCTGAGATTTAAAGAAGAGAAATGCGACATGCATGCAAACACGCAGATGGCGCAGTCCCCGCCTGGGATTAATCCCCCCCCCAATCACTGCATTGTCAGTTTTGCCCACATTTATTGCTTTTCCTTTTTTTATCATTATTTGTTTATGTTCCTCATCCTACCCCCACCTTTTCTTCTGCCTCCTCTCCTCAATTCATATATTTCTTTTCTTTTTTTTTGCACAGCCAGTAACCTTTCTCAGAGCCCTGACCTTTCGAGTCTTAAATTCAGCTCCGTTGTGGCATGTCCCTCTTCATAGACAGCTGGTTACGAGCCTTGGGAGAACCGCAAAAGTATGAAAAAAAGGGAGAGGAGGGAAAGCCAGAGAAGGTCTGTCTAAAGCGCACGGCTCCCATTGCTTTTGCTTCTTCCCTTCCTGCTTTTCTTCCACGTCGAGTGGAGATTTACGCTAACGAGGGCCGGACGGAAGAGAGGGCAGGCTGCTCACTGGGAATGGAAGAAACAGAGGAGAGCACAATGACTCGATAGGCAGTGGCGATGGGCCTCAATCAGACACGCCGCTGTCTAAATGACGGGTGTTAGGAATGATTTACGACGGGTAACCAGGCAACGCGGGATGATCCGGCTGCTCGTTATCCCGGGTAGCTCATTATCCCCAGTATTCTGCTCTTGCTGAAACCTACACCCTGTGACCATAAACTCCAGCCACATAGTTAACCAGTAACTGCTTTCTCCGACAACCTTTTAAATGAACTCGTTAAGGTAACGGGGAGTGAATAAACAGAGACATCTGCATTTTTTTTGTGCTGGATCGCAGACTTCTCTGCCACTCTGACTGCAATGCTCCACTTTGCAGAGATGTCTTGGGCCATCTGGACAACGCTGGTGTGATCTCAGTGTCAGGAAGGTGACCTCTGTGTTCTGATCGTCTCCCGGTACCCTTGTCAGAAGTTCCCCTCCAAAGACTTACACGCCCACATGCACATGCGCACACACACACACACACACACACACACACACGCTGCATCCTTTACTCCCACATGCACCATCTCTCATCCGCTTTTCTCTCGCTGCTCCCACGTACACAAACACAAAATGCTTGGCCGCCCTCCACGTCAGATATGTGCAATTAGCCATTAAAAAAAGAACACAGATAAAAGAATTATGGAGCTGCAAAGGCAGTGTACCGTGATACCGAGGTACAGAAGTTTCCAGAACAGCTTTCCTGTAAACAGCAATTGATGGGCCCCTCTACTAGGACGCATTTGCACAAGGCTTAAAAGTGCTCAATATATAAACACGTTTAAACTGCACAGCAGTGCCGATATGCAGAACACTGGACTTCTGACAGTCAGAAGTTCATGGTTACGGTCAAGAGCCACTAATGCATTAAATCCCTTTGCATCGCTCGCAGTTTCAGTCACTGAAATACTATCCGGATCCTCACACTCCTTACCTTGCCTGTCCTTAATTTCTATCTCAGAAATAAGCAATTTTACAGAGTTTAAGCTGTAGAGAGTGAGGAGCGTAAAGCCTGTAAATCTGGTGATAAAAACATTGAGCTGTCAGAGGTGCCATCGGCCATCAATCGTGCACTGCAAGCTGATGAAGGAGAAATAGGTGATAAAAACAGCATTTTAGCAAAATTATGCCCGGCCTTCCATTTGCAAAGTGCTGCAGTCACATCGCAGTAGAATTTTAATCACGGGGCTGGTGCAGGGAGGAGACTGCAGTGTGTTAGAAAGGAGAGAGAAAGGAGGGAACTGAGAGAGAGAGAAATAGAGGACAGGACAGCAAGACAGGGAAAGGGAGCCTCGAAGGAGGCCGGACATCACTAAAAGAGGATAAAATGAACCGGACAATAGACCTCAGCTAATCCTGCTCAGTTACAGGCTGCCTCTCAGGCCAACTGCACTGGCCCAATTTCAGGCGGTGTACTCTTGGCAACTGGAACAGCAAACGTTATGAGGATGGTATCTAGATGCTAGGAAATGATCTGCCGTGTATTAAATCCTATGCCTTTTGCTCCGTCTGTTCCCTGTACTCCGTGTCTCTCTTCCTGCATAAAATTATCATAAAAATAGTTTTTGGTTTTGCAGATAGAAAAGCAGACAGAAGTTAACCACATCACAAATCACGGAGGCGAACAGCCTCCATGTCAAGCACGAGCAAAACGGCAGTAAATTGTACCCCGAGCTAGTTGCTAGCTTCTTGTTTATTTAAAATAGATAGTAAGCATTTTAAAACTGAATATCTTAGGTCTTACCCATTCGTCATAAATCAAGGTGCTTTAGTCTCTGGATGGTCTGGAATGGCTGGAACAGTCTGTGATAATGAATAACCAGATCGTTAAGGCTGGAACATTCTGTGACAGTTTGGTTAAATATTGCAGTCTTATGTCTTTCTGTCAACTGAGGATTGTCAGCCATCTGTAAATTTGTTTTAGGTCCCGGTGAGTTGTGTAAATTCAAGTATTTTCTCCAACCTAATTACTTAATTACCTTGTTAGCTCGTAATTTTTGATAAATTTTAGGCATTACACTTAAACGTTACACACTTGATGTGTTTGGAAGGTGAGATATCTGTTCTTACTGCGTTGTACACCATATTTAGAGTAATAAACCAGCTTTGCAAACAGAGCTAATCGACAGAGCTTCTATGTGCAATGTTCTTTTTTAATATATTGTTGAATTCAATTTGTGTTTGGTTGAAATTTCTACTGAGATCTTATGACCTTTTCCATTGAAAATAACACATGTTTTCCTTGTGCCTTTCAGTATGCTGTTAGTTTTGCCCTTTAGGTAATAATCTTATTTGGAACGCTTCTCCATTGCCTTGGCCAACGGAATTCCTGCAGGATTTAAAACTGGTTTCTGCAGGGTTTCTGACAGCTGAACTGGGGTAATGAACTCTGTCACAGCGAGATGATGTTGCTACATTATTGGCTGTATCAGGTGGGTGTGGCCTCTGCTTCATCTTATCTGCATGAAGAGCATACATCTGGGCAGACTCCAGGCATAAACTGGGAAACATTGCAGACTACCTAAGGCTTAGTGAACTGGAAGCCAAGATGTGCAAAGAAAATAAAGCTTAGGTTCACTTGTGGAGTTGCCAGAGAATTTAATTAAATTTATTGTCATACAGTTTCTTTTCCAACAATTTAACCGTAGCACTTAACAAAGATTCGGCAACCACATATAAGTGAGTTTGAACCAGATGAGAATAGACGTGTGGGCAAACATAACTTTAATGAATACTTACACAACGTGAAGTAAAAATTCAAATGAGGTGGGATTAAGAGTCAAAAAAAGGCCAGGGACTGAAAGAAAGCAGAACAGGCAGTAAATTGTGATATGAAGTAATGCAGACATGCACTTTATTCCTGGCTGAAATGGGGAAAAAAGGAATTAAAAGGGTTTCTAGACATAGTTTCCACTGCAGTTTGTATGTCTGTGTCTGCTGAGAGAGGGGCCTCTAAGAAGAGAACAGAGGAGAGGAGAGGAGAGGAGAGGGGAGGCGAGCAGAGGAGAGAAGAAGAGAGCAGAGGAGAGGAGAGGGGAGGCGAGCAGAGGAGAGGAGAGGAGAGGAGAGGGGAGGCGAGCAGAGGAGAGACGAAGAGAGCAGAGGAGAGGAGAGGAGAGCAGAGGAGAGGGGAGGAGAGCAGAGGAGAGGAGAGAAGAGCAGAGCAGAGGAGAGAAGAAGAGAGCAGAGGACAGGAGATGACAGGAGAGCAGAGGAGAGGCGAGGAGAGAAGAGGCTGTTTCAGACTAGAGAGCGGAGTAATGGAGAGGTGCCTGTCTGTAGGTATGCAGAAGGTCAGTCCAAAACACATGTGTGCATCACCCTCATCAGGCAGATCGCTAAAAATCCACTAAGTCTATCTAAAGGGTGTGTGATGCAGACAGAATCATTCCTGTGAATGATAAAGCCAGTGATAGTAAGGAAGCTTCCAGATTAACCACCCTCAATGCAATTTTTAGGGGCAGAGGGTGTTAACTCGAAACTGGCCCTGTGACTACATATAATCATTTGGGTACACGATAAGGATGAAAAGTGAGCTATGCACATGAAATCCTCAGGGGGCAGACAGGAGCTGCTTTACAGTCAAGCCCCACAGAGCTCTGAGGTACAGACATGGCCTGGCTGGGGACCAGTGACAAGATGAACACTGCATCCTCCCTGTAAGTGGAATTGTATTTCTGGTATTGCAGAAGTTTCATTTCAGCTAGAATTAGATTACATTTTGCCAACACTTACAATTAAAAATGGGAAGGGGGAGTTTAATGGGCTCTACTTGCTTGTCTTGATCTTTAATTCTTATGGCGATCTGCAGCTAAATAACAAAGATGGAACAAACAGAGGAGCCATCCTGATTCCTTGTTCTTTCCCAAATGGGGAATTTCCAGTGCTGTGCACAAAACCAGTTTAATTATTCACCGATAGCTTAGGTGGAAACCAGCTTATCTTTTAACTTTGCACGTATTGTGTTTTCATGTCCAAAAATGAGACGTAAAAGCACAAGAACCACCATGGCCTTTTTGGCACGGTGGCCAAATGGTGGACGGTGAGGTGTTCCAGCCTGTCTGCTGCTGTTGAACACCGAAAGTGTCACGTTTTGAAAGGCGTTCAGAATGGCATGGGCTATGAACGCCTGCAGATGGTGCCACCTTCACCACCAACAAAACTGTTCTGAGGCCAGTATTGGGAGGTACCACCATCTGTACACTTCATAGAGAAACAGCCTAATCTACCTCTGTAGACAGTTGGACTCATGAAACCAAATTAATTACCCCATTAAGATTAGAACCATTCCCATGGTTTTGACAGTCATGCTTCAGGGACACCTGGCAAACAAAATAAATAAGAATAATAATAATAACTTAACTAACTCATCATGCACAATACCATGCAAATGATTCAAACAAAAACGCTAACCGTTTTTAACTCAAATCTTTGGTTACATACCCGCTATATCCAACTGATTTTATTTGGCAGCTAAATAGTGGAGTTTTCTTTCATTTTAATGGCTTGATCAGTATTTAAAACATGTGGTGTGCTGTTCAGCTGCTAGGCTCAAAAAGAAAAACATTTGCTCAGAGTGAACATCAAATCCTCAGAAAAAGGTACACACTAGAAAGGATTAGGCAGGAAAGGATTCCAGATACATTACAGATAGCTGAGCGCGATCGCGCTGTCAATCTGTGAGCAGCTTGGTTCACTACACATGTTTTCTGTCGGCCGTGGGATTTGAACCAGCAACCTTCCAAATAGAGGCATAGGAGACTGTCTGATATTGGATGGGGGGTAGAACTTAGTGACATAAAGGGAAAAGAGAAACCACTGAGGCCATATTAAATATTTGGGGTTACACATTCCTCCCCTCGTCTCCCCGGGTTCCTACACCCCTGGATCCACACACCAGCACAGAGTTGTAACCTGCTAAGCCACAAACCACCCCCACCTCTGTTGCTCTTCACGCTGCTTTTTTCCTTGTTGTGTTTGCTGTACAGCCGTGTTTGTGCATCTGCAGAGTCGGGGGTGGACCGATGCGTGATGAGAGGTGGGGAGGATTCCACGCTCAGTCTGATGAATGCCCCCCATTGTCCGAGCTGCGACTCCGCTTTTAACGGGTGTCCATTAAGGCTTCTTAATTAATTTTAATTGCAACTTCACCTTTGATTCTCTGCCAAAGATTGTCATTTGAATGATTTAACCCCAAGTGGATCTGTCAACACTAAGCACAAGAGACCGTGTGCACATTTCCAGATCTACTACTGTTCATTAAATGATAATAATCATTATATCACAATGTAATTATATTCACATTATAACTAGCTATAATCTTTCAAGCAAAGTGAAACAAAATTTATATTATAACCTCTTATAATCATCCTAGGCTGTGCAGCCACCTTTACTTTAGCACTGCTTATAATCTTCAAAGCACGGTGTGCTAATATTCATGTTACAACTGTTTAAACCATCCAAGCTGTGTGCATTTGCAGTCATTATATAACTGCTTATAGCCACCCACTCCCCGTATAACAGCATCGAAAAATCAAGCTTAAAATCACCAAAAACCTGAGTATATATATACTGTATATATATATATATGTGTGTGTCTGTGTGTGTGTAGATGGATGTACAGTATGTGTGTGAATCTGTATACATGGGAACACGTGTATTATAAAGGATGAATAAGACACTGTATAGGGTGAGATGTCATTGTAGTCAGGAATAGTCAGATCAGACAATGAGCAGTGACTGAAAACAAAGCTAGTGTGTAGACACCCCATAGATTACAATGGAAAGATGTCCTGGGGAGTGTGCTGCCACCCGCAGGCCAAAGAAAGCAATGTGTGCTTGGAGTCCTGAAGTATCTACTAAATCCTGTTGGATTAGATAACAAGTATCAGGCATTGGGAATACAAAATGATACTTTAGAATTTCTGACAATTTCAAATAATTGGAACACTTTGTAACAAATTTTAAAATATAATGTCACTGTATTTTTTGCTAAAATCATAGCATCCTACCAGCATATTATAAAGGGCGGATCCATTTAAACTTAGTGCAGGCAGGATGTTAGACAACTAAAAGAGACAGACCTGCATTCTGCGCAGACAGCTAAATAGGAAGGTTTGGGTTCTTTGGGAAATTGGTATGTCTGTGTTTACGTTGCCTTTGTATAGATAATTACACAGAAAATGCATCAAGAAACAGTATGCGGGGTTTATGGATCTGTACCCATGATCGGAAGGTTCAGATTCTGTGGTTGTTTTCAATGTCGGCACCTTAAACCAGATCATTAATTCTATTTGCTCCAGAGACCAGCTGACTGTTTTCTCAAATGTATGTTGCTTTGGACAAAAGTATCTGCTAAATAAATAAATGACACTAGTGTATATATTCTACTACTGACAAAAAAAATAATTGTCCTTTTTGTGTTCTTATATAAGCTAGTCAATCCTGTCTTTAATTTATTTATATTATATATAGACGCTCCTCTACTTACAAACGATAGGACCTGTACGTTCCGAACGGCCGTTCGCAACTTGAAATGCTCGTAAATCGTTATTCAACATAATTTTCAGGGAATACGCAAGTACTAAAAACTAGGATGCCGGGAGTACACACACTACGCAGCTGCGCGGCGGGAATCGCGGCCAGAACTCGTACTAGGCGGAACTGGAGCGCAGGAATAAAAGTTGATGTTGCGGACAAGAAACGGGAGCCCAAGGAACACAATTTGGTCTTACAGTCTTCTTCGTTCGTATGTCTGTAAGTTGAACGTTCGTAAGTAGAGGAGCGTGTGTGTGTGTGTATAAATAAAGCATCTCCCTTTGAGTGTATCCTAAGATCAAACAAAATCCAAGTCCCCTGTGTCTTCACTGTTGTTCTAAATGGCTGGTGGCTGCTGGGAGTTTTATGAATGGGGAGACGATAGGACTGGCCCACAGCTGGGAGGGTGGGGCAGTTTGATCGAGGAGGTAGGTCTTTGAGCGGCAGCTGAAAGCAGAAAAGAAAGTTACTGCAATGCCCCTTGTGACTGCTAGGGGGTGCTGTATCTGAGATTCCTGTCCTACAAATACTATGTTTTCTTACGATAATACAGGAATGTTTCACAGTGGGTCAAATAGCGAATCAAGGGGTTGTTTGTTAAAAGAATCATGGAGAAACTAGTCATAGCAACATTGTTGCGTTCACATTTACCATTACTGACAGGATCTTTTAAAACTGTAATGTTTGAACTTTTGCTGTTTAAGACATTTATATGAAAAAACAACTCCATAACAAAAGGGAGCACGGAGTTTCTTCTTAAATGCATCCATCTGTTGTTTTTTTAGTACCCCAAATTGGACCAATTGTCATGAACAACAGACGGCTCGCCTCGAAATTCCCAAAATAAACGAATGAAGCAGAATGGTCCGGTGACTCCGCCATGTTGGGATTTAATGTGATCCTCGTAAAAATGTGTCTGGATTTCATTCTCATTCTCGATCTTCACAGTGCCAGGATTAAGGACGAGCCTTGAAACAAGAGCCCTTCAAAATAAATCAAACCGGTTTTTTCTCCCTCTCGTAGCACAACAACAATCAAAGGTTTAGGAACCGTTTAATGAGTTGATTCATGTACAACTCAAAAAACAAATTATTATGTTGATGTGCACCGTTTCTTCTCTTTCAAGTACAAAAAGCTGTTTCCGCTTTAGTGTATTCTGTTTATTGATAAGTACTGTCCATCAGATGTGCTTTATTTCAATTTACTTTACATGGGCTGTGATGTACTTTTGGTTCAGATAGTCGAACATTTGTTTTTGGCTTTTTTTTTGTGTGCAGCCTCATTTTTAAGATGTCTTTGGCAAACTCTGGTTTCTGAATGCGTAAGATTGACTTCGCCCACCATTCAGCTGCTCATATGAAGCTGTAGAGCGTCTCTTTTTAAAGATGCTCCGTAAAATGAACACCTGTATTTTTACACAAGATGTCCTTTGTCGTGACGTTCCTGGCAAATTTATAGTTCGGTATATGGCCCACACGTGAGAACACCTTTTTGTCCAGTCGTAGCCTGTACTCCCCTTCCAAACTTTGCTGCGAATTGGCCGTGTTTTCCCCATTCAATATAATATAATATAATATAATATAATATAATATAATATAATATAATAATTAATGATGTATATGTTTGTTAGATTTAAATATTCAGAAATTCCTATTTTTGTGCAGTTTTACTCCTGCGTAGGAAGTGGTGACATGTTTTTTTTCATTCCCAAGTTCCCGGGATGGGCGACAGATTTTTGGTCAAAAATATTTGAGTACCCTCAGGTCCATGGAGTGATTTATTACTCACTGGGACATCTGCAAAGAGCCTTTTAACCTCTTTTCCCTCTCTGGGTTCTGTTTCTGAAGCTCCTCCTTCTCCCCTAGCGGTCAGCACCTTCACGACTCCCCCCGCCCCAAAGTGGGGCCTGAAGAGAAGACTCTCTTTAAGGTAAATACAGTTCCTGAGTTGGAAAGCCTGTGCTAAAAATTCCTTCCACTGTCTCCTCCATTCTGCATGCTCTTTTCATTCATATCGTCTGGGTTCCAGAAAAGCCGTGCCTTTTCCGCAGTGTGCTCCTCGAGACTCCCTCCAGTTGCACCTATCAATCTGTGGGACGCTTCGTCCTCATCTATTTTGGCGGCTGGCCAGCTGATGAAAAGACGGCTGGCAGTACGTTTTCAAAAATTCCTGCTCATCGCTTACACGTTTTATGTTCCAATTTTGCCATTATTGTATTGGGGCTTTGGCTAGAACTCAAACCGCAAACAACAGCGGAGAAAAAAAGCAGGTGAGAACTCGCGTGATACTCAGGTGTGAGGTGATGGCTCAGTTCAGATATTCCTGTGTCCACTCTGTTCTGGACCCTTTTGTACCAAAGTGGGAATGGTTAAGTTCCATATTATTAAAAATGTAGTTAGTTATTTTATGCCAAAAACTCTTCTCCTCTTATGGATACAATAATTTCCCAATGGGTAGCTACTAAATCATTCATGCATAGAAATGCATGAAAATGTGCGTATAGATTTTATGTAGCGTTACAGCCCCCCATGTAGTTGACTGAAAAAACGAAGCGGTTGCTCCATTAAATATCAAGTGCTGTTAACAGACCTACACATTGAGCTAGCTTTCCCTTAGTAACGTGCTGCTCAGAACGGAACGTGCTCCATTGTCCTGGACCTTTCGGAAATGATTGCTGTAAAGAAAAACTGCCAAGAGTGAAAATCAGACCTCTTACGACATCAGGTTAGCCATAAACGGGGAACTACCTTCAGTCATCTAAGCTGTCCTTTGCTTTAAAACAGAGTGGAGCTTGAAGAGTGAGTGTGCTTTGTCCTTATTGTTTTAGGACAACAGAAATCAAGAGATAAAGATATGCACAGCAACAGGAGACGTGTCCCACGTAATTATCAAATAATCTATGCGTGAGAATGAAACAAAAAATGGCATATTTTATGCCTGGAAAATCATGGTGACCTGAAATAGCTTCTATTGAGCCTTAGGCCACAAACAACATACCCGTTACGACAGGACTCTTTCCACGAGTGGTTAGCATGCAGAGTAACCTGTTTCTCAAATTAACTTCTTCAGTACAGTTATATCTTATTTCTTTGGCCCAAAGAAATAATTAAGTCTGTTGTAGGAAACCAATAGAGTAGCTCTACATGTGTCAACTGTCTAGATATAAAATAATATATTTATTGAGTATTTAAAAAGTATAACACTGTGTTCTGCAGCATTAATAGCAGCGGGATGGGGTTGGATCCATCCACCTCCGCATATAATTTGTTCAGCATACAGCTCCAGTTGATGCCATAGAAACGGGGTTAGAGGAGTAGTGCTTCGGCGCAGTTTGTCTTATAAGTTAAACGATCAACTCCGGAGGTGAGTCCTGTAACATGTCGTTACTCAGAAAGGTGTATAAATACCTTAATTCAAAAACTAAAATCACCTCTCGAGTAAGTGGCTCTGGAAAGCAGCGACTAATTCAAGTGTCCTTCATTCGATCAGAGTAAATATTTATAATAAAAGGGAACAAGCCCGGAAAATATTAGCATTTTCCATACAAGCTATTCATTAAATGTAACACATTAAATCAGGTTCAGACATTTTATGGATGCATGTGAGAGACTGTGTCTGTACAATTACGCCTTTCTGCGATTCCTTCTTCGTCCAAATTGTGACTTGACACGAAAAGTGATTTAAATCAAATCTCAAACTAGTTCAGATACGATCGTTCAAGTAAAGCGAATTGGAGAGACAGACACCACAGTATCCTCTAGAGGGCAGTGCCGATGAATGTCAGCACACACTTCGAAAAATCCATGGAAGCATTAAACGTAGATTTCCTTTCGTCAGATTGGCATTTTTACATAGTTTTTATCCAAAACAACGGCGCTATATTTAGATACCGACAGACCTGTTATGTTAAAACATGGTATTTTGATGAATATCTAAATTTACAGAAAACAGACTATATAGTACAAACATATATGTGTTTAGAAATGACAAATCGTGCACGTAATTCAATACCAAAAGTGATGTCCTGAAAATACTGTTTTATTATTAAAATAATTGTTCTGAAAACACGCTACAGTGCATGCTGTCAATGTTACAAGACATGTTTATTTTTGAACATTGTATTGAAAACTAACAATATTATGCTTTCATTGTTGATAGTAGTTCTTGGACGATATAAAATGGATAGAAGCCATGTAGCGAGGCAAGAAGATAAAATCACATAAAACAGACGACAGCCGACCACTGCAGTGTGCAGTGAGGGAGTCTGGGGCGGGGGAATGAAAAAGGGTTACTGGTGTTCAAACAAATCTCAAAAATTGTGCTTAAATGACTCCTTAAGGCAGACCTGGGCAAAATCTGGCCCGTGGGCCATATCCGCCCCGTGGAGCTATTTTTACTGGCCCACGTAATCGTTAAAATGTAAAAATAAAAAAGGAGGAAAGTTTCATGTTCAAGTCCCATGAATAATCAAAAATACAATAGCTACATCCACAGGCGCACACAAAAATGAGCGTCTCAAAAAGAAAAAAAGGAACATGTTCTATTGTAGCTTTCATTGGACCTAATCTTTAAAAAGTGGCCCCTGCTGACATGGTGGAGCTGGGATTTGGCAACTCCACATAAAATAGTCGCCCAGGCCTGCCTTAAGGTGCAGAATGAAGGCGATTCAGCAGCCTGTTACAGCTTGAAACAGCACTGAGGCCTGTGCATTCCTATATGACCCAAAGACACAGGAACATCGTCATCCCCGTGCTAGTTACCCATCTGGAATAATCTGAGCCAATATTTATGTTAAACCATTTATTTATCATACCAGAGACATGCTGTTACTATCTGCTGTTATTTCAGTCTTAATACTTTCCAACCACAATTCAGATTCTTACACAGTTTCAAGTCACTTAACTAAATCATTTTCCCAATCTATGTTTAGCAAATGTCAATGTCAGAAAATTACAACATCAACAATCAACAACAATAATGCTTTGGCCTTGTTGTCCAAATTATGGTTAAGTGACTGAGTTTTATTTTCAGTTGTGGTTGTTCAGAAAAGGAATCATTAACATGTGACTTGTGTTACTGTAGCCATTTTGGTTCCGTGCTCTTTTTGCCGTGACGGTTCCCCATTCAGTTCCCATGAAAACGGGAGACCCCGAACTTCTAGATGTTCTCCGTTTTTCGTCCAAGTTCTTGGGATTCTGTGTAGTGAAACTTTGGTGGGTCAGGGCTGGTGCTGCCTAATTACTAAATATTGAACCATGGAGGGGAGCACTTTTATTATATATATAGCAATATGACAGCACACACATCCTGCTTGGGGCTCCCGTGGGGCAGATGCCAAACAGATATCCCGACGCCAGCACCATAGCCCAGCTACGGAATTAAGAATCAATACAGTTGCATATCAGTAGTGAAGTTTTTTCGGAAAGGCCCCACATCAAGTCCTTATAGCAGACTCACATCTGATTCATTTATAAAAGTTAGAATAGAGGTCAACAGCATAGCAAACTGTGACGGTCATCGTGATGAAAATGCAGTGTTTACCCTGAACATGCTATTTTTCCTTTTCTTACCAGGAACACAGATGAGTCTTGGATTGTTTGTGTACAAAGTTGGCAATTCCTGATCGTAATCATACCCTCAATACACCTAAACCTTTCATTTAATTTGAATATATCGAATTTTTAAAAATTGGGAAAATATATACATATATATACACACACACATACACATGCATATATATGTATATGTCTGTGTGTATCTGTGTGTGTGTATATATATATATATATCTTTATTCATATATGAGAGGGTAGATTGATGTAACACTTCCAGGCCGGTTTGCAGATGACCATAATCTGCCACTTCCTGTCTACTCAGCTATGTAGCACCGGGGGGTGGCTGGGTGCCTGTGGGGTTTTGGTTCTGGTGTCTTTAATCTACTGCTTTGTATGTTGAACAGTTTTGATGTCACTTCTGTGTACACTTCTGTGTGTTCTGTGTGT